>ML854365.1:0-28980 GCA_009831015.1 Picea engelmannii | reverse complement strand
TATGATATCAAGTACATTAAGGGGCATAAATGTGGTGAGAACAAATTTATTCTACATAGATTGTAAAGAAGAATAAGATCAAGAATTGGAACCATCGCGGAATAAAGAATTAGAAGAGACTACTTCAACCATATATTGCCATGCATTGGTCATCATTAGTACTCCACAAACCTTCGAGATAGAAGGATATATCAAAAATAAAAAGGTAATAGTGTTGATTGATTTTGGTAGTACCAATAACTTCATTAATTATAAATTAGCGAAATTTCTCATTTGCTTTGTATATACAACACCATTGTTTCAAGTTATGATTGCATATGGAGGTACCATAAATTGCTCAGGGAAGTGCCATAGTATTAAGCTCAACATGGGGGAGTATTTATTGGATATTCCCATGGTTGCAATCCAAATGGGTGATGTTGATGTTGTACTAGGAGTCTAATGATTAAAATCATTGGGAAAAATGGCTCTAAATTTTCAAGAAATTTTCATGAGATTCTCCTTGAAAGAAAGGGAAATTGAACTCGGAGGTATCCAAGGGAATCCCTCTAAAGTGATAAGCTCTAACAACATGACAAAATTTCTCAAAAAGGGACACCATGGTGTACTTCCACAATTGTGCTCACTAGATGTTCAAACATCTAGACCTTTTGTTCCAGTGGATCTCCAAAAAGTTATTGACAATCATTCCAAGGTATTTGAAGAGATTCCCAAGGGTCTTTCACCTACATGAGATCATGACCATGCTATTCATTTGCAACCAGGAAGTGTACCACCTAACATTAGGCCTTATAGGTACCCATATGCACAAAAGAGTGATATTGAGCATATGATTCAAGAAATGTTAGAGGTCAACATCATTGAACCTAGCCAAAGTTCCTTCTCTTCACCAGTGGTGATGGTAACAAAAAATGATGGTTCATGGTGTATGTGTTCATATTATAGACAACTCAAGAAAATGACCATTAAATATAAGTTTCTTATTCCTGTCATTGATAAATTATTAGATGAATAACAAGGAGCAATTTTTTTTACTGAGGTGGATCTCCACTCGGGATATCATCAAATAAGAATGAGGAATGAAGACATTCCCAAAACATCCTTTAGAACACATGAAGTTCATTATGAGTTTTTGGTGATGCCATTTGGCCTTATCAATGCACCTTCAACATTTCAAAGCTTGATGAATTCTATTTTCAAACCCTTACTCATAAAATTTGTGTTAGAATTTTTTGACGATATACTAATCTACAACAAATCTTGGGAAGAACATGTACAACATGTTGACATGGTGTCAAAACTATTGGAAGAGAAACAACTATATGAAAATCATTCCAAGTATTCCTTTGGAGTTCAAGAAGTGGAATATTTGGGTCATATTTCATCTCATGAAGATGTCAAAGTGGACCCACATCTCAGAGTCCTAGCCAACTGTTGATATTATGGTAGCTGTGGGAGGTATTAACCTCCACGTGTAACCCTGACAAGAATAGAATATTTTGGGAAGCAAGAAGAAACCCTAAAGCATTGGACATAACCCTAGAAGACAAGTCGGCTAAAGGAAATATTTAATATTGAAATTTTAGCCTCCGGAATGAGAAGTCGGCCCAGGCAGCTAAGGAGGAGCAGTATAAATATAGGATGCTAGAGCTCATTTGAATGACACAACTCGCAATTGCAGAAATCTAGTGCGCATTGTAGAAATATAGTAAGTGTGCAAGTCTGGAGAGTAGTTATAGCTACAGCTACTGCAACTAGTATTTTCGGTTTTAGGCTTGGACTTTCTCTTGGTTATGGTTTGGACTTTCTTTTTGGTATGCTAGCTCTGGAGAGTGGTACGCTACCTTGATTGACTTTTGGACTTAGGGTTTGCTTCCGGAATTATTCTCTCTGTCAAGGTTAAGGTGCTCGGGGGTGGCTTCGGCCTATGGTTGGGTGGCAATATTGCTATATTGTCTATGGTTAAACGAGCACACCTATTATTTCTAATGGGTTATGGGCCCACACTATCTTCGGACAATCTAACCGCTAGAAGATAGATTTGGAGGATTTGCTCAGTTGCAGTTGCAGTTGTAGTCAAAGTTTTGATGCATCAATGAAACCCTAACCCTCTTGTTAAGACACCTTAAGTGAAGAGATTGACCTAATTTTTTGATACCCTAGTGCGCCCTAACCTAGCGTACCTCCTGGTACTCTCAGCAAGTTAAGACGTCAAGTTTGAGCTTTTGGTCAAATTCAAAGGTTGACCAAGTCAAAGCAGTCATGACCTACTCTATGAAGTCAGAAAACAAGTTAGAAGGGGCTTCTAACTTCAGAGCATGGAAGACAAGGATTGATCTCATCCTTTCCAAGAATAAAGTGTTGGATATCGTGAAAGGAAAAATCGTGGAACCACAGTTTGAAGAAGGAAAAGAGAATGAACCTTAGAACATTGCAGTTATGGAGAAGTTCAAAGACAATGACATCAATGCCGTGAGTATCATAGTGGACTCTGTAAAAGACCACTTGATACCCTACATCTCTCATCTTGACTCATCTAAGAAGATGTACGATGCCCTAACTAACCTCTTCTCAGTCAGAAACATTGGACAAGTAATGAGTCTGAAGAATGAGTTATGTCACATAAAAATGAATGATGATGACAACATAACATCATACCTTGTGAGAATCTATCATTTAAGAGATCAACTACAAGCTATTGAAGAAAACATTTTAGAGAAGGAACTGGTAAATATAGTACTCAATGGTCTTCCCAAGACATGGGATGCATTTGCCGCAAGCATGAACACAAGAAAGGATCCCACATTTGAAGAACTTTGGACTTGTTGTGCACAAGAATAATCAAGGATTAACGCAAAAGAGAAATCCCAAAAGAAATATGATGATCAAGCTTTCACATCAAAGTTCAAGAATTTCAGGAATAAGAAGAAGTTTGGCTCAAGGAAGAAACCAAATCAAGAAATGGATATGTCAAAGATTCAATGCTTCAACTGTCGAAAATATGGTCACTACAGGAACCATTGTCCTGAGTTAAATAAAAGGAAGGAAACAGACGAAGCAACAGTTGCCGAAGAAAGGGAAACCTCAAAGAAAGTCAAGCAGGATAAAACAGACTTCTTCTTCTAAGTCGAGGTAACAATATTCTTCAAAGCTCTTGTATATACCATGTTTACATAGTTCTTGTACATATCATGTATATCTATTTCTTAGAAGAAAATATGTTACCTATGGAAGAATAAAAGGATAAGGATTGCTATCATGATTACTACAAGTCAAGCAATACACATGAAAAGATGAAGCATGTTGACAATCTTTGGTAACAATTCATGTGGAAGCTATTATATAAGTAACAACTTCCAGATAAGTCGAAATCAGAATCAAACCTGAAGAGACCCAGAAGAAGTCAAAACAGAAAGAAGTCAGCAACTAAGAGGAAATTAGAAAAAGACTTGTGACACCTTGCAGAAGGCAATAAGAATGCAGATGGAAGCGTGGACTATCTTAGATGGAGGGAGATGATTACAGAATTCCAAAAGAAGAGCATGCATTCATGCATCAAGCAAGGATTAGGAGGGAGCTAATCCTAAATAATATGATCCATTGATGATTATGAAGTATATATCCATGTTCCCATTGAAAGTAGCAGCCATGAAAAGCAACATGTGTTCAGGTTGACTCTAGAAAAAGTCTTCTTCAAAAATAAGCCTTAAAGTATCTTGGTTTTCCATCTACATCCATGATCCTATGATGAAAGGAAGAAGTTGTAATCTTCGGGGGATGAAATCTATAGAAGACCCATGGACCCAAAAGCTAAAAAGAGACATGAGGAAGAACATGAAGATTCCAAGAAAGAAATAAAAGCCAGAACAACCAGTTATTATACCAAGAATCACAAGACTACCATCATGGTTTGAACTCACTAAGAAGGAATCCAGTAGAAGAAATGGAAGTTATGATAAAGAACAATGTGAAAAAGACTTGTGAATGGAAGCATTGCAAGATTCAGAGGTTCTTCCAGAAGGTGGGAGAAGACTATGACAATAGCTTGTTTCAGATATACCTCTTGTAGTATCCATGGATTGGAATTTACATGTAAAAGAATGTTCTTCCCAATAAAGCAAGTGAGAAAGAAACTTATACCAAAAAGAGACCCATGTATGCATATATAAGAAGACCTTGTATGGATTAAACCAACTTGATGCAGAGTATCTCATATACAACAGAAGCGTGGTGAAAACTTTTTATGACAGAGATAGTGTATCAGAATAGTTACTTAGAAGTTTGGGATGATGAATTGCTAATCCATGGAAAACTCTCATGGTGACAGAAGAAGTGCTACTTGGATATGTTTCAGTTTCACCCTTTCCACGATGTCATGAGCTAGCAGGAAACAAAAGTGTTGAATTTGACCATGATATATTGTAATGATCAGAGCTATATGAAGCCTTCAGAGAAAACCAGTGTTCCATGACAGACTGAAGTACAATGAGATCAAGGATTACATTCTCCGTGATGAATTCCATAAAAGGGAAGTGGTTCTCCAATATATCTCCATAGATGAGCAGATACCACATATTTTGGTAAAGCCTTTGTCCAAGATGAAAAAGTCGCATACTTAAGAAACAAGTTGGGGCTCGTGGAGACGACTTCCTTATTGAAAAAGGAAGAGATTACTCCCATGTTGGGAGGGAGCAGTGATGTGTTATTGATTTATGGACAATCATTTTTCAGTTCGAAAAATGGTCCAGGATGAGCAGTTCCTTTCCAGTTCAGAAAGTGGTTTGAGATTTATGACAGACAGGCATTTTCCAGTTCGGAAAATGGTCCAGATCGAACAGTCATTTTCGTAATGAAAATGGCTCGATAGATTGTTGATGTACCATAGACAATGATTCCCCTTATGGTTAGTGTGGGGGAATGGTCTAGGACAGTCATTCTTCTTGGCATTCAAACTGAGTAGTGGTCAAGTAGAATAGTATGCCTCATCAGGCAGTCATTCTTTCGAAGTTCACAGTTGTGAGCAGTTTCGAAGAATGGTACGTTTTGGAGGTTGGTGCATGACAGTCATTTCCATTAGGAAATGGTTCGGACAGTCATTCCTTGGGGACAACTCATTCTATCCAGGTTGCACTATGATTAGTGTCGGAGGAATGGCCCAGTTAGTTGAATGGTCCAGGTTCAACAATCAGGGACATGCATTCCCTAGGGCAGACTCATTCTCTCTAGGTTGCACTATGACTAGTGCCAGAGGAATGGCCCAGTTAGGTGAATGGTGGCATAGGAATGGCCCAGTTAGGTGAATGGTGGCTGATGTTTTACCTTCTAAGGGAAGATGCTCTTCCAGATCTCACAAATGTGGGTGGAAGAATGGCTCAGATGACTCAATTTATATCATGATATTGTTTAATGCGGGTTGATATCAGATGATATGATTGTTATGGAGACTGTATGTCTTTGGACAATAGATGTATGCTACTGTGATGGATGTGTTCCACTATTTGTGACTATGTGTCACTGATTAAGTAGTTGTGTGCTACTTGGTGTGGTTGTGTACCACTGGATAGTAGTTGTGTACTACTATGGATAGACACAGTTGTGTTCTATTGAATGGCATTGTTTTGATTGTCATGTAGACTATCGGTAGTGTTGTAAATGATTATCAACTAGATGGATAGTCAATGTGTTGGTGGACAGACATTCTCCAAATGGAAAATGGTCCAGGACATTTTTTCTTCTAGGACGTATGTCTGGGTTAGAAGAATAGTCCCTGTAGCCCATGGTGTGGCTTCCAACATCTATTGAAATAGTTATTCTTCTAGGACATATGTCTGGATTAAAAGAATGGTTCTTGTATCACTATGTGGAGTGAGTGACCTATTCAGCATCATGCTTGATTACTCAGATGGAGCATGGCTTCAAGAGATGATGAATTTGATACTATCAAATGATACTGATAGTGATGATGGTGATCGTGATCTAATCATGAGATAGCATGTGTGGTTATGATGATGCTACAAATTTAAAGGTATGTTTGTGCTCAAGACCGTTGCTTTCAATACCTCCCTAGCTAGGAGGGAGTGTTGATATTATGGTAGCTGCGGGAGGTATTAACCTCCACGTGTAACCCTGACAAGAATAGAATATTTTGGGAAGCAAGAAGAAACCCTAAAGCTTTGGACATAACCCTAGAAGACAAGTCGGCTAAAGGAAATATTTAATATTGAGTTTTTAACCTCCAAAATGAGAAGTCGACCCAGACAACTAAGGAGAAGCAATATAAATACAGGACGTCGGAGCTCATTTGAATGGCACAACTCACAACTGCAGAAATCTAGTGCGCACTACAGAAATTCAGTAAGTTCTCAAATATGAAGAGTAGTTGCAGCTGCAACTACTGTAACTAGTATTTTTGGTTTTAGGCTTGGACTTTCTCTTGGTTATGGTTTGGACTTTATGCTTGGTACGCTAGCTCTGGAGAGTGGTACGCTACCTTGATTGGATTTTGGACCTAGGGTTTGATTCCGTAATTATTCTCTCTGTCAAGGTTAAGGTGCTCGGGGGTGGCTTCGGCCTATGGTTGGGTGACAATATTGCTATACTGTATATGGTTAAATGAGCACACCTATTATTTCTGACACCAACTGCATTGGGGACCTTGATAAAAGAATGGCTCGTTCCTTAGGTTATCCCTAATAAACAAATGGTACAACCATTGGGTTAACCTTGACAAACGAATGGTGCATTCCTTCTGTTAGTGAGTTGAGAAGAATATGAGATTATGGTTGGAATTGCCACTGGAGTTGTGAAAATTGTATAATTTTATTTCTAAGTATTGTGATGTAAATTTTCATATATGTATATTGGCATAGTGTGCACCGAGGATAGTGCACAATTGTAGGGGAGGGGGAATGTGACATCCCCACTATAATCCACAGTTTAATTAATGCTTGTGTGGATACAATATGTGGCTACATCCAAGTGATGTAATATGTGAATTGTATCTCTATGTTGTAATAATAAAATGTGATGCTAGTTGCTAAGGGGACATGGACAAGAGATGGGGGCTGAATTAATCCACAAGAGGAGGAAGTGTCTAGGATAATGGCCAAGAGGAGTCCAAGGGGAAAATACCCATGTATATTAGTTCAACCCATTTTCCTAAAATTGTCATTTGTATATGAACCTTCCAATTTCTTATTGAGTGTTCCCAAAGCCAATCATTGAATACATTTAAGAGGGTGGGTGTGAGTGGTCACATCCCAGAGTTATTGGGCACATGGGGGTTGAGTACAATCAACTTGTGGAAGAGTATGAGTCAAGAAAGGCAAGCCAAAGGGAGGAAATTTGTATGGGTTGGGACAAGAGTTCTTAGACATGAAGTTTTTGTGCATGAGAGAAAGTAGAGAGCAAGAAAGAGAGCTTGAAGTTGGTGTAGCCATGAAGGGAGAATTCTAGAGCAAGCTGGAACATATTTGGAGCATTTTGGAGCTGAATATTAAAGAGCTAGGTTGTCAATCTTGAAGAGTGAATTCCAGAGTGAATTGCACTATAACAACAAGTGTTTGTTATTTTTTTGTCGATAGTTTTCCTAACAACAAGTTCCAATGAGTTCCCAGCTAAGAGATTTCTAGCTACCTATGCTAGAGAGACCCCGATAAATGAATGACACATTCCTTGGGTTAATCCTGATAAATAGATCGCACATCCCTTGCATTGTCCCTGATAAACGAATGGTGCATTCCTTGGTTTGAGCAGGTCAAGAGAAAGAGAGCTGGTAGAAAAATTGGGATAGTTGTACGAGAATATCAGTTGGGTTATGAGTTTTATGAGCTACGAGTGGACTGTGAGAGACCACCCTCTTTTATGGATTACTAGCCTCAACTTAGGGGTGACTGGTTGTTGAGAATTGGAATAGTGAGTCTATGGTTGGGTGGAACATTCGTCCCAAGCAACTAGTTGCACAACAAATTCAAAAGATAAGTGTTATATCGTGTTGTCGTGTTATTTACATGTGTTATCGATGTGCATGAACTATGTGTATTTAAGAATGATTTATATGTTGTTGTGTGAATGATTAAGTTGCATTCTTGTTAATTTGGTGTGTTTTAGATGCATCTATTTTATGGTTATAGACAATAGCTAAACCTGTTTTAAATTCATAGTTGTAAACTACAAGAAATCAGCTAACAGTAAAAGAATTACTTTAGTTAGCAGAAATTTTGTTTTTATGTGTATTCCACGCCGTAATGTCCCTCGGTTGGGTTGGGGGAACATTACAAATTTGTTAGGGAATGACCGATTCCAAAAACCTTGAAGAATATTAGAGGATTCTTAGGATTGACATGATATTACCGCAAGTTTGTCAAGAGTTATGGTCAAATAACAACACCAGAACGACATTATTAAAAAGGAAGCATTTTCTTGGACTCAAGTAGCTACTAAATATTTTTAAAATCTTAAGGACTCCTGACTTCACAAAAACCTTAATTGTGGAATGTGATTCCTTGGGACATGGCATTGGTGCAATTTTAATGCAAGAAGGAATGCCCCTTACCTTTGAAAGTATCCAACTTAAAGGAAAGAACTTACTCAAACCTATTTATGAAAAGGAAATGTTGGCCATATTACATGCAGATAAGAAATGGCACCCTTACCTAATAGGAAGACACTTGAAGGAAAAAACATATCGTGCTAGTTTGAAGTACTTCTTGGAGCAACGATTATCTTTAAAGAGCAACAAAAATGGGATACAAAGATGCTAGGTTATGAATTTGAAATTATCTACAAAAAGGAAAATAAAATATGGTGGCAGATACACTTTCAAGGAAAGAAGAAGACATAGTGGGGTTACTGTGTATTATGCCCATTCTACAATTTGATTTGGTGGAAGAAGCAAGGACAAAATGGAAGCAAGATCAAGAGGTATGCAATCTCTTTCAACAACTACAAGAGGAACCGATTACATTAGATAAATTTGTGTGTAAGAATGATTTACTATGGTATCAATATCGATTATATTTATGTAAGAATTCCCATTTCAAACATAATTTCCTTTTGGAATTGCACACTTCTCCTATAAGAGGAGATTCAGGGTTATTGAAAACTTATCAAAGGATCGAGAATTGTTTTTATTTCTAGGAAGATCTTAAAACTAATGTTCAAAATTTTGTGGTTGAATGTGTGGTTTTCCAATAGAATAAGGGAGGGAAATCAAGAAATCGGGTCTCCTACAACCATTAGCTATACCATGTCAATGTTGGGAAGAAGTTTCAATGGATTTTACTATAGCTCTACCCAAGTCTAAAGAAAAGAATGACATTATTGTAGTATTGGATCAACTCACAAAGTACACCCATTTGTTGATATTTTGATGTAACTACGGAAGATATTCTTTTGTATTTGTATTGGTCAAACCTCAAGAAGGTTATTGTAATCTTATTGTATAAATTGGCTCAAAAGAAATTATTATTTTATTGTTATCCTTATTATAAAAGTCAAAGCCCCTCTTAGGGTTGCATCTTTTCAGGAGTCAATTATGTGTATAAATAGAGGTTGAGTTCCTCTCATTTGTACACACACACACACAACTCGCCTTGTCTTGTGTATTTGGAGCATAGCAAGGAAGGTCTAACGCGAGAGGTCTTTGTTTCTTGGTCTTTTGTATATTGGTCTTGGTCTATTTGTGGAGAGTTATAATGTGACATTGTATTGGTTGGAGGAATCTATATTGAAGAATTGGTTGTTGGGTTTTCTCCCCCACGAGGGTTTCCCAAGATATATCTTGTGTTTTGTGTTGTTAATATTTCAATGATCCTATTACATGAAATTGTTAAAGAATGTTAAAGAAGATAATTGTGACTTCTTAAATTATAATATGGTATCAGAGCAGGCATGAATAGAATACAGTTCACAGATATAGAAGACAAAAGGAGTCATTTTTCTTGATAGGAGTGGTTGTCGGACAAGACAATACCACCAACAAGTGTGCCCTAGTGGAGCACATCTTTTCCCTAGATCATATCTTCAGAATCCAGAATTTGTGAATTAGGGGCAGGATGACTATCAGAACAAAGATTGATGAGAAGCCAGAGGGAGAAGACAACTTCAGAGCCTGGAGGTACAGAGTATCCCTCCTCCTAGAAGAACATGATCTAGAGAAGTTCACTAAAGAATAGGTTTTAGAACCAGAGGGAGATGAGGCTAAAGAAAAGCACAAGAAGGATATGGTCAAAGAAAAGAGGATTATTGCAGACTCCATTAAGGACCATCTTATTCATCACATATCTTCATTATCCACTCCAAAATAAATGATGGATGCTTTAACCCGATTGTTTGAAGGCAACAACATCAACCAAAGAAAGACCTTGATAAATTAGCTAAAGAACGTGAGGATGCAAAATTCAGAAACCATCCACTCTTACTTCTCAAGAGTGAACCAGATCAAGGAGTAGATAGAAGCCATTGGTGATATAGTGAATGGAGAAGAAATATTGATGACCACTTTGAATGGCCTCCCAAGGTCATGGGATGCATTTATTCAAGGGATATGCTCAAGAAGGAAGCTACCCAATTTCAAGAGAAGAGAATATGGCAGTTGATTATCAATCCCTATCCGCCCACAGCATGAAAGGAAAGAGCAAGAAAGAACCCTCCTCACCCAAGAAGTTTTAGAAGGGTCGAAGAAATAACCCAAATATCAGTTGTTTCTATTGTCATAAAATGGGACACATTGCTAGGAATTGTTCCCTCATTAAGAGACCAAGGGAAAAGAAAGGAGGTAAAAAGAATCATGTTCATACAATTGAAGATGATGAGCCACCCAAGAATGTTGCAAAGGAAGATGAATCAAGTGATGAGGAGTATGTTCTTATCTCACCCATTACAGGAACTGTCACTCATGAAAGTGACATTTGGCTGGTGGAAAGTGGTGTTTCTAAGCACATGATAGGTTATAAAGACTCCTTGTTTAACCTTACTCATAAGGATTCATCACACAAGGTGAAATTGGGAGATGACTATCAGTATATGATCAAAGGAGTAGGATAATACTCCTACAAGTTAGACTCAGGAAAGCCAATGAAGTTGAAGGAAGTTATCTATGTTCTCGGATTGAAGAATAACCTTCTCTCAATTTCAGCATTGGATGAGAAGGGTTACAGAGTTGCATTTGTTGATAGACAAGTTCTTATGTGGCCTAGAGGGAAGACTTTTGATGATGTTGTGGTGATTGGAGTTCAAGAGGGAGGACTCTACAAATTGAAAGGGTGATCAGATTCAACATTAATTCATGACACTGTGAATCCCGGTGAATTATGGCATAGGATATTTTCTCACCTACGTTACAAGGCCCTACCGAGTGTGAGAAATATGGTGACGGGACTACCAGAGATCCAAGAAAAACTAGACGACATGTGCAAAGGTTGCGTACAAGGTAAGAACGTGAAGCACTCCTTTCCCGGCAGTGATAGCAGAGTCAAAAGATTATTGGACATTGTGCACTCAGATGTGTGTGGACTGATGTTAGCAAGAGGGTATGTATATTATGTGTCATTTATTCATGATTACTCAAGTAAAACTTGGATCTATTTGTTGAAGGAAAAGAATGAAGTGTTTGGAAAATTCAAAGAATTTAAGGCACTGGTAGAAAACCTGACAGAGCGGAAGATAAAGAACTTGTGATCAGATAATGGAGGAGAATTCACTTCAGAGGAATTGAAAGAATATTGCAAGGAAGTTGGGATTAAGAGGGAGATTTCTAGTCCCTACAATCCTCAAAAGAATGGAGTAGCAGAAAGGAAGAATCGAACGATCATGGAAGCAGTGAAGGATATGATCCATGATCAAGATCTACCTATGCATATGTGGGCAGAAGCAACAAAAATTGCAGTGTACGTGCAGAATAGAATTCCCCACAAAGTACTTGAAAACAAGACACCATAAGATATGTTTTTAGGAGAGAAGTCGGAAGTCATCCATCTAAGGATATTTGTTTGGCCCGTATTTGTGCATGTCCCCAACGAAAAGAGGACAAAATTGGATCCATCCATAAATAATGGCATTTTTTTTGTTATAGTGACACATCGAAGGCATACGAGATATATATTCCCGGTCACTGGAAAGTTGATATAAGTTGAGATGTCACCTTCGATGAGAGTGCAACTTTCAACAAAACAAAACAGGACTGTGCAAAAGAGGTTCATGAGGAGGAGAAGGAAGTTACTAGAGTTCCAGAGGCAGAAGTTGTTGAACCAAAGGAAGTCATTCATGAGGATAATGACATGGTAGAAACTTAGAGTCCAACAGAGATGCCTTCTCGCAAGAGAAGACTAGCTTGGGCACAGGAGCTCATCATAGATGCAGAAAGATAGGGTTCCCCAAAAAATTATCTCAGGGAAAGTAAGAAGTCGAAATCATATTCCAACTATGTGGCATATTTGTGTGATATCATGGATGTAGAACCATCCATTTATGAAGAGGCTGCAAAAAAGAGGGTATGGAAGGATGCCATGGGGGAGGAATATCAGTCCATAGTAAAGAATGATTTATAGGATGTGGTCCCCAGATCGAAGGAGAAATCAATAGTAAGTTCAAAATGGATATACAAGACGAAACATGAAGTTGATGGTAGTATTGAAAAATATAAGTCTATATTTGTGGCTCGAGGATTCTCTCAGAAGGAGGACATTGATTATGAGGAGACATTTTCTCCCTTGGCGAGATATACCTCGATCAGGACTATACTTTCGTTGGCCATAGTAATGAAATGGAAGGTGCATCAAATGGATGTGAAGACAACTTTCTTGAATGGTGAAATAAAAGAGGAAGTATATGTGGAGCAACCACAAGGGTTCGAGGTACATGGCAGGGAGAAGCATGTGTGCATATTGAAGAAGGATTTATATTGATTAAAGAAGGCACCCATAGCATCGTATGGTAGGATCGAAAGATTTCTAATGAGCTTAGGATTTACAAAGAGCAATGCAGATCCTAACCTTTACTTTAAGGTTGTGGATGATGGTCCAGTAATACTACTGCTATATGTGGATGACATGTTTCTAACAGGTGTGGAAAAGCTCATCTCAAAGTGTAAGAGAAAACCAGTTGTTGAGTTTGAGATGAAAGATCTCAGGATGATGCATTACTTTTTGGGTCTCAAGGTATGGCAGAGACAGGATGAGATCTCTCTGAATCAAGGGAAGTATGCAGTGGAAATCCTAACAAGATTTAGGATATTGGATTGCAAGGCAATGGCTACACCTATGGTATCAAATCTAAAGTTGTTGCAGGATACGACTTCAGATACTATGGATGTTACTTTATACAGGAAGATGGTGAGTCCATTGATGTACTTGACAAACACGAAACTGGATATATGTTTTGATGTGAACACCCTGAGTCAATATATGGAGCAGCCTAAGCAGGTTCATTTTGTCGCAACAAAATGAGTGATGAGGTACCTTAAGGGTACGTTGGATTGTGGTCTCAAGTATGTGACAGACCATGAGTTCGGTTTATATGGATAGTCAGATTCAGATTGAGCCGAAAGTATTCCTGATTGGAAGAGTACTTCAACATATTGCTTCAGTCTAGGCTCCAGTATGGTTTTGTGGAGAATCATGTGTAGCACTCTGTATAACTGAGGCTAAATATATGGCAGCATATGCAGTTCGAAATTTGTTGTCTGGGTTATTTGGTCTCAAATTGGAGGCGACCTGCATTTGGTTTGACAATCAAAGTTGCATGAATTTGTAAGAGAATTTGATGTTCCATGACAGGTCGAAGCATATCGAGATCAAATATCACTATATCAAGGATATGGTGTAGAGGGGAGTAGTGAGGATCTAGTACGTGACTACCGAGGAGAAGGTTGTAGACGTGTTGACCAAGCCACTATCGAGGACGAAGTTCAAGCACTTCAGGGACAAGCTTGGCATGGTCCATCTTCAGAGGGAGTGACGAGGTACAGATGCATTGCAGGGTAGTGGATGTCTTGGGGACATGTTGTAGCTATTTGAGAGATACCCATGGGCCTTGGATGCATTGGTTATGAAGTTACAGGGGTGCACATGTTGAGGTACAGATGCATTGTGGGGTAGTGGATGCCACAATGACATATTGAAGCTATTTAAGAGATACCCATAGGCATTGGATGCATTGGCTGTGAAGTCATGTTGTACTATGGATATTCGATGATGTATAGATTCATATGTTCAACAGTCTATGGTCATGAGCTCATGTGGCAACAAAGAATACCTTCCTAGTTAAGAGGGAGTGTTGATATTTTGATGTAACTACAGAAGATATTATTTTGTATTTGTATTGGTCAAACCTCAAGAATGTTATTGTAATCTTATTGTATAAATCGGCTCAAAATAAATTATTATTTTATTGTTATCCTTATAGTAAAAGTCAAAACAACCCCTCTTAGGGTTGCGTCTTTTCGGGAGTCAATTATGTGTATAAATAGAGGTTGAGTTCCTCTCATTTGCACACACACACAACTCTCCTTCTCTTGTGTATTTGGAGCATATCAAGGAATGTCTAGTGTAGGAGGTCTTGGTCTCTTAGTTTCTTGGTATTTGGTATCTTGGTCTTGGTCTACTTGTGGAGAGCTATAATGTGATATTGTACTGGTTGAAGGAATCTATACTGAAGAATTGGTTGTTGGGTTTTCTCCCCCACGAGAGTTTCCCAAGATATATCTTGTGTTATGTGATTGTTTATATTTCAGTGACCCTATTACATGCAATTGTTAATTAATGTTAAAGAAGATAATTGTAACTTCTAAAATTCTAACACGATCCCCCCACCTCTTCTCATCCTTTTAAAGAAAGTATAGTAGCCACAACATTCATGGAAATAGTTCAGAAGCTACATTGAATCCCTAAGATCATTGTAAGTGATAGAGCTCCAATTTTCATTGGAAATTTTTGGACATAATTATTTTCTTGTTTGGATACTCAATTGGCTCACAAATCCTCTTACAATCCTCAATCTAATGGGAAAACATAGATTGTGAATAGATGTATATAAGGGTATCTTCTTTGCTTTGCATATGATAAACAAACACAATGGGTCAAGTGGTTTCCCTTGGCAGAATGCTGGTACAACACATCCTTCCATACTTCATAAAAAATGTCCCCATTTACGACACTTTATGGATATCATCCTCCATCCATCACATCACCCTCAAAAGGGAAAGAAAAGGTTCAAGTAGTGGAGGATCACATAGAGTACCAATAAGAGTGTCTAAAACTATTGAAGGACAACTTGGTTACAACACAAAATAAGATCAAACGATAAGAAAATCAACACCACAGTGAGAGAGAATTTGAAGTGGGGGATTGGGTATTTCTTTGACTACAACCTTAAAAATAGATGCCCCTCAAGCAACAAAAGAAGGACATTAAATTATCGCCCTAGTATTATGGTCCCTATAAGGTGTTGCAGAGGATTGGAAGATGACTTACAAATTGGAGCTACCTCCCTCTTCACTTGTACATCCACTCTTCCATGTTACCTGCTTAAAGAAGGTTACCGATGACAAGATCTCGGTTGAAACTACTTTACAAGAGATCAATAAAGAAGGGAAAATCATATTAGAACCAGACACAATCCTTGAAACAAGAGTTAAGCAGTTGCGAAATCGAGCAATCAATGAATACCTCATTAAGTGAAAAAACCTACCAATAGAAGAAGCAACATGGGAAGATGAGTTCTTCATGCAGAAACATCCATAACTAATCAAGTGTCAAGGGAAACACTTGTTTGAAGGGGAGGGGAATGTTAATCCCCTATACAATTCCCCATGATAAGCATAAAGCCCTAGATATCGAGTTGTTGTATTTCTATTGTTATATTATCATCGTTGGTTAGACCTTTTAATTGTAATTGGACCCTTGGTCTCCTATATATATACCAAGGAGACCTAGATTAGAATCATCTCATCTTGTCTTGTGCATTGCATATATTGTAAAAGTAGGTTTCCCCCTCGAAGTGAATTATTCATTGGCCATTTTTTTGAGTTTGGTTCATCCTTCTTCCAATTAACCATGAAAAACACCTACTATGTCATCCTTATTCGTTTGTCAAATTTGAATTATTTGACAAATGTCCATCTCTACCTATATTCATATGAATTAATAAAATTTGAATTAATTGACAAATATTCTTCAACTACAACCCCTTTTCATAAGTAAGACAATTCTTGATTCTATTAAAGGAGAGGGGAATAAGAGAGATTAGCTCTTTCTCAAGTTGCATAACATGTCTTTCATCAATTTGGTCAACTAACTTTTTTAGCTTCTTATATACTTCATTAAGGTAGTTGATTTTATTGGTATGAAATCGAATCTCTCTTAAAATATAAGTTGTCGCGAAACCTACCACGTCAACCTTCTTCCAATTAACTATGAACTTCTCATGTTCATATTCAGGATATGAAAAACAATCTTTATGCATTACCATGATTCTTTTCTCTTTAGCAAAGTATCTGTGTCTTACACCCACATGCCATGATTATGCCCATTGAGCACCACTAACCCCTACTTTGAATCCATACCACATTTACAAAATTTGATTCAAAATCTGCAAGTCCAAAACAAGTTGAACCTTTAGATATTTTATTTCTTATGAGTGCATATACCATTCATAGACTTCATGTGATGCAATAACCTCGAAACACCTTTCAATAACCAAAACCAAGCTTAGGATATTCAAAACCTACGCCTGATACCCGACGAACGTTTCAATCACTTCCTAATTAATTTAGTAAGCCACTGAAGAGTTGTGCATTTAATTATCAATCCGATATTGCATAGAACTTATGAACTATCAAGTGTTTCTTCTTCACCGACTACAATTCTGGGAGTTACAACAACCTCGATGTCTAGAGATACGACAACCACAGCCTCTAGAGTTGCAGCAGCCATGGCCCCTAGAGTTGTAACATCATTGTTTCGTGGCTTCTCCAAGCTATGTTACAACACCTGCTAGTGCTCTCGCTACTTTGCTCCATGTCCTGACCTCCTTGTGTAGTGTGTGCTCAACTAGAATTTTTATGAGCCCATGGTGTGAGAGAGATTCCCTAGGGTGGACAAATTTATGTGTGAGTGCGGCCATGGTCTGCAACATCCTCTAGAATAAAAATAACATATTAACCAGCATGTCATACCGTGGGTGATCTAGTAAGCGAATATGTTGTAGATATACAACCTCGTAGCGGCCTTCACAAGCGATGTACCATTACACTACCATAGCAACATCTTTCCATGGAATCAGTAGTGAGGTTATATCGAACCTTGTTCCTTTCTTGATCGGGGCTTCTCCTGGTTCGAGGAATCGCTCTAGGATTTCAAGGTTTGACCTTTGTTGACAATGCCAATGCTCCTATGTTTGAACAAGCTTGGTCACCTCCTCTATCACCTGCACCATCGTTCTTGGCACTTCGGTCCTGATTTCTCTGAAATTTATGGAAAATTTAAGTGCCACGTTGTCATCATACCCTCATAGCATGTGTAAGTACTCCATCCAACCTCCTTGCTGAAAAATCTCTCTGATATTCTCATATGCATCCAACAATAACGTCTCTGTAGGTTCCATGTGGTTCAATGGGCCCCCAATTCTTCCTACTCAAAGCTCAAGAAAATTGTGGCTACAAAACAAAATAAACGGTCCAGAGGGTGGATATTTTAAATTATGGAAGGGAATGATGTTGTGACGGGGTAATTATGTTATAGGTTGGGAAATTATGAGTGTGTTATGGGGCGGTGAGCGATGTAATCAATTCGTGAAAATGCCAATCAATGCCTATTCATTACATAGTTTGGGAGATGTACATTCTGACTTACCATACATAGTCGCGATGGGCCATACCTTTGTCACGCTGGCGTATTGGCCCCACGGGACAACTAGGGTCATCATCAACATTGAGAGTTGCAACAACGGTGCTCCCAAGTTGCAGTAGTGTTCAAAGTTGTAGCAACTGTGTTCAGAGTTGCAACAACAGTGCTCAGAGTTGCAGCAATGTGCAAAGTTGCAACAATGTTATAGAGTTGCAACAATAGTGCTCCAAAGTTGCATCAATGTTCAGAGTTGTAGCAACATTCCAGAGTTGCAGCAATAGTTCTCCAGAGTAGCAACAACGTGTTGGCCAAACTGCATCTCAATATGGTGTCACAACAGGAATCATCTTTGCCCAAATTGGTTTATTGGTACTTCAGCAATAGAGATGCAGCATCGACATTCATAGTTGCAACAACAACATTATAGAATTGTAGCACCAAGGTTGTGAATTGCAGCAAAAACATTCTCCTCCCTTGCATATCCTGAAAAGACTTCATTAAAAAAAAAATTATGACTAAAAGGATCCTGACATAACCATCATGAAACCATGAAGTACCCTTCTTTTTTTCTTTTTTTTAACATGTCACATGCCAACATAGGCTGATTTTCACAAAACATGCCCCCGGGTATGCCCTTAAGGGTTTTCATACATGGGCCTCCTTTTTTTTTAACAGGAAAGCAATCATTAAGCAGGGGTTCCCCCCTTGTTAAGAATCTCCAGATCATTGTTGGGCCATCCACTAGTGATCCTCTTCAAAAAGGCTTCCTTGGATTGGGGTCTATGTTATAATCGAAGCTTGTGTCCATTTTCCGTCGGAAGATTTCTCTCTCCATCAATGGTACGAAGTTTTATGGCCATGTTTTTAAATATAGTATCAATCTCATAAGGCCCAAGTCATCGAGTGTAGAACTTCCCTCTGAAATCCTTGAACTTGGAATCAAATAACAAGGCCAAGTCTCTAGCTTTAAATTTCTTCTTTTTGATGAACTTTTCATGCCTCTGAGATGTAATATGTGGATTGTATTTATGAATGTTAATAATAAAATGTGATGCCAACTGATAAGGGGACATGGAAAAATATGGGGGATAAATCAATCCACAATAGAGGGGAGGGTCTAAGAGAATGGTCAAGAGGGGTCCAAGGGGGGATTACCCATGTATATTGATTCCACCCATTTTTCCTAAAATTGTTATTTGTATATGAACCTTCTAAATTTTTGATTGAGTGTTCCCAAAGCCAATCATTGAATACATGTAAGAGGGTGGTTGTGAGTGGTCACATCCCAAAATTATTGGGCACATGGGGGTTGAGTACAACCAGCTTGGGGAAGTGTGTGAGTCAAGAAAGACAACCCAAAGGGAGGAAATTTGTATGGGTTGGGACAACAGTTTTAAACATTCAGTTGTTGTGCATGAGGGGCAAGAAGAGAGCAAGAAAGAGAGCTTGGAGTTGGTGCATCCATGGAGGGCGAATTCTAGGGCAATTTGGAGCGTATTGGAGCGTATTTGGAGTTGGAAACTAAAGATTTGGGTTGTTACACCTGAAGAGTGAACTCTTGGGTGAGTTGTGTTGTAACAACAAGTGTTTGTTGTTGGTTGCTAGTAGTTTTTCCTAGTAGCCAGATTGTTATCCCAGTTTTTCCTAGTTTTTCGGAGAGAGTTATCCAATGAGCTAAATTGTTTACAAAATGGAGCTCGTATGAGGAAGTTACAACCAAAACAGTAAGGGTAAAATTTTGGCACCAGATTTCTTCCAGAAGGCACAAATCCATGTTAATACATCCGTTTGGGGCACAGGAGTAGTCGGTGGAAAGCTTATGATCCATAGAAGACAATCATGAAGTCAAATTTTGGTTATCGGTACATGAAAAAGTGCAAGAAGAAAAATAATACACATGTAGCATACATGGATAAATTGGATAAAACAACCTAAACTTCTCCAGACCATAACTTTCAGATCGAAGCTCGAAATTGAGCAAACGAATAGTCATTGGAAAGGTCTTAAGGAGTAGAATACATATGTCAACCCAGACTTTTGATTTGGAAATAAAATGTATAACAAATTAATAAATGTATTTTTTTAGTAGTAAAAGAGTGGAAATTGTAGCATGTAAATGTTATAACTTTTCGCTCAGAACTCCAATTGAAGCATGAGTACAATCATTGGAAAGTTGTTTCAGAGAGGAATGTATCTAAGGAATCAAAATTTTAATTGGTGTGATTTTTCCTTCATAAATTGATGAATAAATAAAATGTATTCTACTGGATGAAATGTTTTATGCTATGCATGTTCTAACAATAATTATTACATGCACATTTGTCACAGAATTAGAGGTACATGAGGGAAATTTTGGTTCTTATATGAGGACTAGAGTTATGGAAGATGCTTGTGGATCTTACAGCCATGAGGAAAATATCAAAGGTCTGTATGTCAATATGGGGAATGTTGAGACAAAGTCAAATGGAATAAGAGATAGGCATGCGCTTGTATCTATGAGAAGCCTGCATAGAGAAGTGCAAATATATAGAGTTGATAATGAAAGGATTATGAAGGCTTGGGAAGAGATACTTCAGAGCTTAAACATGTTGCATAAGCAAGTCAATAAGGACTCTGGCACTAAGTAAGCAAATAGTGTTACTATACAAGTCACAACATCTAGATCCCATAGTAAAAGGGATGATCATGGGAATGACAGGTAGTCAAGGAGCATAAGCAGGCGCCATCATTATGCAAGGCAATCCACCAGAAGAACTCATGTAATTTTAGGGCTGGAGAGAAACCCAAGTGTGTCTCATGTTCGGAGACAAAGAAGAAGGCACAAGGCAGACATCTTGCAAGGTGAGCTCATGAAAATCAAGCCACCAACTTTCAATGGTGAGCACAGGAAAGTAGAAGAGGTCGAGGCTTGGCTATTGGAAATCAAGAAATATTTCAAGCCGCATGATTACCCCTCTCGAGTAGAAGCTAGAATTGTCACCTACCACTTGCAAGGAAAGGCAACCATGTGGTGGGATCAACTTAAGCAATCCAAGAACCTTGATGAGAAGAGGATCTCATGGAGGCGGTTCAAAGGATATTTCCAAGAGAAATATTTGTTTCAGCATTATCATGAAAGGAATATGAAAGAGTTCTTTGAACTCAAGTTGGAACCATGACAATGGACGAATATGAGAAGAGGTTCATTGAATTGTTGAAGTATGTTGACTTCATAAAATATGAGAAGGTAAAAATCCAAATGTTTCTAAGTGGGTTACCCTCCTTCTACAGTCACAAGATTCAATATGATAACCCCAAAACCTTGGAAGAAATCATAAGGAGAGTAAGGCATCTTTATGAGCAAAGCAAAGGAAGATCAGTTTTCCAAAAATATTGGAATGACAAGATGAAGGGTAAAAGAGATAAAAGGCAGGAGGGTTTTAAGCCACCTTTTTTCAGGAATAACTCCCAAGAAAATCATCAAGGTTAGTCATCCCAAAATGAGCACAAGAATGCAGATTCATTTGGAAAAAGGATGAGGCATTAGCCTGTACAATATTGGGGATGTGAGGGAAATCACTTATATAAGGACTTCCCTCACAAAAAGGAAAGAATGAGGATTTTCCACAACATTCATGAGTCTGAAATAGTTGAATACATGGGAGGAAGCATGCCAAGGATTTATGCAGTCTTGGACAAAAATCAAGCGGAATATCAATCCCCCATGATTGAAGTGGAAGGTAAGATTGATAACTAGATCATAACAATTTTAATTGATTCTGGAGCTGGCCATAGTTACATAAATGCTAACATTGTTGAAAGATTTCACTTGCAAAGGAGTAAGCATAAGAAATCTTGGTTAGTTCAGTTAGCCACAAAAGCTAATAGAAAGACCAATGATTTGGTTAAAGATTGTCCAATATACATGGAGGGACTAAACACAAAGGTATATGTAAACATCATACCATTGGGTTCGTATGATTGTCTAATTGGCATGGATTGGTTGGAAAAACACCAGGTTGTCCTAGAATTTTACAACAAGTCAATCACATGTCTTTATGAAGAAGGGAAACAAGGCAAGATTCAAGGCATTCCAAGAGTTGTAGTTGTTAGACAAATTTCAACTATGCAATTGAAAAAGAGTTTCATGAAGGGATGCCATATTTTTGCAACCCAAATGGAAGAGGCAACCAAAGATAAAGTCAGAAGCATTGAAGACCATCTAGTCTTAAATGATTTTGAAGATGTTTTTAGAGAAATCCTAGGATTTCTACCAAAGAGGATTTTCAGGATCTTGAAGATGTTTGATTTGGTGCCATGAGTTGCCCCAATGTCCAAAACGCCATATAGAATGGGCACGCCAAAGTTGAAAGAGTTGCAGATGCAACTTGAAGAGTTTTTAAAGAAGGGGTATATACGCCCAAGTGTGTCAACTTGGGGAGCCTCGATGTTACTTGTAAAGAAGAAATATGGAACCTTAAGGTTGTGTATTGATTTAAGACGCCTGAATAAGGTAACCATAAAGAACAAATATCCTTTGCTAAGAATCGATGATTTGTTTGATCGGATGAAAGATGTAAGAATATTATTTTCAAAGATTGAATTGAAATCAGACTATCATCAAGTGAGGATAAAGGAATAAGACATTAGCAATACAACACTCAGGACAAGATATGGGCATTATGAGTGTTAGGGTCCTATAATCATAGGTGACTTGATTCTTCAACTATATATTTGGCATTGCTTTCGTGATGAAGACACCTGGCTTTCTTGGCTCAGTTTATTTTGCTTCTCCCACCATCTTCTTATGGTATTTATCATTCATTCTCATTGTCATCATGTAATGAGTGATCAATGGAGTTAGTGGGCCATCATTAAATTCATAATCATGTTTCCTCTGTTTTCCCAAAGTTTACCCTATCCCATTCCCCCTTATCATAACAAGATTTTCTATCATGCAAATTGAACTTATGGAAACTTGGAGAAGCTCATGAGGAAGGAAACCAGAGACACCAAGCATCATAGATAAAAAAAAATAAAAAATAAGGAGGTGATTGGCATGATTTTTAGGGTTTTGTGGTCATTTGTTGTACATAGGGACAATTTTGCTTCAAAATAAGTTTATGACCAAATGAAGATTAATTTGACAAAAGTGAAAGAGGTTTTTTTCAACAATAAACAAAGGAAAAACAAACCTCCTTTAGTTTATACATAGGTATTATGATTCACGAGAAATTCCCAAAATACAGTTGCTACAGGTGGGTTGTTGCACTTTTGGACAGCTTTACTTCAAGACAGTTTTTAAGGGGTTTGGAGAAATGTTTTTCAATTATTGATGACTCTATTGTGTAGTAGACATCTCCATATTTCCAACCATACCAATTGAATCCCAAAATTCCTATGGGAAAGCTCCAAACACCCTTTTGAAATGGCACTACATTTTTGTTGTATGGTCACTACGCTTCTGCAGTTTTTAGTGACCAAATTCAAAATTGAAATGTGAACAAATGAGAAATTATTTTTGAAAACTGGAGTAGGTTTTTGTTCCAAACATACCAAAGAACAAAAACATCTCTCAATTTTGTAAAATTCATTATGGTTAAGGAGATATAATCTCATCTTTGACCCCTATTTTTCAGAGAAATTTTTGCAAGTTTTGGCAACAATGTCATCTACATAAGCGTAGTGAGCCCACGCTACGCTTTTTCTTGGAGGCTCTAAATTCACTTTTATCATCATGAATGAATATATTATGAAGTTAACATCCCAAATATATCACTGGTGGGCTAGGTCAGTATCAATTTTGCATCAAAAGGTAAAAAACGTGGCGAAAATTTGTTTTATGCCCATGTTTTGACCCAGGCGCTGCGTTTCTAGACCAGTTGTGGGAAAATCAGTTTTGTGATGTCTTGGAGTGGATATTTTTATTGTTTAATGGTTTAGGAGGATAGTAGACATCCTCAGTTATCCAGAACACTCATCCTTTTTTTCAAAATGATCAAGGGAATGCCTCCAAAAGTACCCTCAAAGATCACGCTATGTTTCTGTAAAATTCATTGTGTTTTTACCAGGAAATTTTACCAGCAGGATAAATTTTCAATTTCCCTGGTTCAATTCGAATTCCAAAGATGTGGTTGAACTTATGAGGTGTCTAGATCATGTAATCAAATGTATATGAACTGTTCATAAAGATTTGAATGTAATTAAAGGGTCATTAAAGTCAGTCAAACAGTTAGAGTAAAAAGGGAAAACAGTTTTTGGCTTCCTAGTCTTTAGTTTAGTTGGAGATTTTCTTGTGATTTGCTCATATCATGAATAATTCGACCCCTCATATAGGGAAAGTTGTTTTTTATCTATATGTAGACCCAAGAGAGTCAAGCAAAGGGTTGGACATCGGAGAGAGGAACTCTGGTAGCTTGTACTTCATCTATTTTCAAGAAATCAAAGGAGCAGTTGCAGCTATAATATAGGAATTCATGTGCAGTGAGTTTGTGATGTTGTTTTTTCTCTGTTATGGTTTCATATGATGATACACATGCCTTATTTCCATATCTACCTTCTTCAGTGATTTTCCCTAGAGGTTATAAGCAGAATTCTTTCCATGAAAAGATTTTTTTTGTTGGGAACATCATTTTGTGTAATTTTCTTCTCGATTGGTGAATTCATGGTGTACATGCTCACTAAGATCTCCTCACTATTTCAAACCCTACCCTACATCGACTAAATTTTCAAATCCATCACAAATTTATTGATACCTTTCTCCTACATTTAGTTGGTGTTGTAACCCGTTGATACTTTGACCTAGTTATTTGAAATCTCCTCTTTGATCCAGCATCAAAACCTTAAAAACCCAAACCCCATCTGAGCTGAAACTACCTAGCATAAATATGTTGCACTCCAGTGATATTGTTGACTGTGATAAATGAGAGAGACCTCTGTAGGTCTAGGAGGGCTAGATCATGGACTCCAAAGCGGTTTGTGGTTACCTCTGTCAATTTCTTCCTCGGCCTTGGAAATTACGGAGTGCTAACATAGTGGTGACCATACCGGGGAACCTTCCTCATAAAGCATATCAAGTTCTAGATCTAGTTACTGATGGTGGACAGTGACCAGACACAAGAAGTCTCAATCATCCACCTGGCGACTCCAATCATCTCCAGATCAGTTCCAATTCAAAGACGCCACTGGAGGAAGGACCTTAAACATTACCATACCATCTGAAAAGATCAGGTATTTAAGCTGGAAGTTTATCTAAGATATGATAGGTTTTATTTTTAATTATTTCTTCCCTTCTCATGATCTTGATCCAGATCATACTGCCAAAATTTATGAAGAGCATGTTCAACCTGATGAGCCTCAAGAGGTTAAGCCTAGTGTTACGATCCATGTACATACTCCTACACCTGTAAAAATACGAGATATATACAAGCCTCTTGTCTTACATCCCATACTCCATGATTTCCCTGCCAATTACTTCCAATATCTTCTAAGATTTGATGGAGAAAATGGCTACATCACTACTGAAAAACACATTCAAGGTTTTGAAAATTATCTTGACCTTTTTGAGGTGGAAAAAAGTGATGTTAGTATTAGGCTTTTTGCTTTATCTTTGCAAAGTAGAGCTAAGAAATGGTATAAATATCTGCCAGCTGCAAGCATCAATGATCTCAATCAGTTTGTGAAAATTTTCTTGGATCAATGGGTGATCAAGAGGAATCCCTTCCTCATTTTGTAAGAATATAATCACTTGAAAAGACAGCCAAGAGAAACAGTGCAACAATTTTCAGCCAGATTCAATCAAGTTTACAATTCCATGCCTGTTGATATAAGACCACCTCCTGGTTTAGCTCTCTTACACTACCCAGATGCCTTTGATCTAGAGATGGCATTTCAGTTGAGGGAAAGAAACACCACAACACTCAAAGAAATGCAAGATAGTGCAATAAGTGTGGACGCCCATTTGTTGATCAAAAGGTCAAATTTGGAGGCAAAAGATGGAAAGAACAAAGAAAAGGAGCATCTGACATCCTCAGAGGTGAAGCTAGACATTCTGGCAAGTACCATGGAAGAAATGTTGCACATGATTAGCATAAGAGAAAAACTTGATGTTCAAAGACATCATATTCCATTGATTACAAAGAAAGAAAAGGTCATTGTTCCCAAACACTTTGCAGCTCACTCTTGGTATCATGGATTGGAAAATGATTGTTTGTATTCAATTCACAATCTGCTCAAAGATGAGACTCAAACTCAACATGCAGAGGAACAACCAGCTGATATGATGTGCATGTTTGATGGCATTTATTTCATGGATGATCTTCCCAAGTATGATAAATATGATGATGATGACACAAAGGTTGACTCTTCAAATCAATCAACATCATGTTGTTGGGAGGAGGAAGCTCAGTTATAGATCAAATATGACAATCAACCTTTGTACAACAATCATGACAGCAATGAGGAAAATGCAGCAAATCTCATAGTAAGTGAAAGATCTATGCCTTTATGTTTCTCTTCATTTCAAATTCTGAGAGAAAATTATAAACAATTTGTCGATAATAAAGATGAAGAATGTTCTAATGAATCAGTTATGATGTCATTGATGACATGGAAGTTGTTTTAGATCCAGGATTACAACCACTAAGTTCCCTTGAATTTCAAATTCCAGATGAGAGTTCAGAGCGTGAAACAAAATTTGAATCAGTGGAATATAACTCTGTACCATTAGTCTTTAATTCATTTCAAATTTTGAAGGAAGCACTTGAGCAGATGTTGAAGGATAAATACATACAAAGTCAAGAAATTTCATTTGAATCAATGCAACAGTCATGTCAAATTCTTCAGGATCCAATAGTTGATTTATTCGCTGACCTGTGTTGTCAAGATCATGTTTCATGTGCCAATTATGGACTTGAAATCATTTATGATATATACATGGTTAGAGAATCATTTTCATGGTTTGATTCAACAACAGATTCTTCTCAAAGTTCATTAGAAAATCTACAGAAAAATTGAAATTTGCCTAATGATACAGATGGCATATGTGTATTATCAGGTCATGGTCTTAAAATGGATAAGTTTGAATATCATGAGATAAGTCATGCTTATCATGATCCTATAGATGTCTATATGAAGGAGTTGTTCTTTTCAGAATGCCCATTGATTCCTAAAAATTTTGGGATTGTCCACAGTCCCAGGGTTTTGTGGTGTGAAGATTAGGCTGGAAATTAGTCTATGTTGCCCATGCATATTCTATTTTTGATACTATTTAAAAATAGTGAAAGAGCAGAGTTATTAGAGTAGTTGCTTGACTGGATGCACTGGCATTATTGTATCATTTAGAATAGAAAAATTATCAGCAGTGTAGGGTAGGTAGTAGTTTGAATAAGCTCAGTCATTTGAGCATCTTTTTCAGCAGTGTGTGGTTTCCAGTAGAGTTTGCAGCTGATAGTGTATGGTTCAATGTTCAGTTTAATTTGAGTAAGTTTGAAGATTATAGTTGCAGTGACTCCATGGCCCAATGGATAATGCATTGATCTACGTGTTCATAGTTCTATGGTTCTTTTCATCTCTCGAAAGAGTTTCCATCCCCAGGTGGAGCCTCTGTTAGGGTCCTATAATCATAGGTGACTTGATTCTTCAACTATCTATTTGGCATTGCTTTCATGATGAAGACACCTGGCTTGCTTGGCTCAGTTGATTTCGCTTCTCCCTCCATCTTCTTATGGTATTTATCATTCATGGTCATTTTCATCATGTAATGAGTCGTCATTTGAGTTAGTGGGTCATCATTAAATTCATAATCATGTTTCCTTTGTTTTCCCAAAGTTTACCCTATCCCTTTCCCCCTTATCCGAACAAGGTTTTCTATCACGCAAACTGAACTCATGGAAACTTGGAGAAGATAATGAGGAAGGAAACCAGAGACACCAAGCATCATAGATCAAAAATAAGGAGGTGATTGGCATGATTTTTAGGGTTTTGTGGTCATTTGTTGTACATAGGGACAATTTTGCTTCAAAATAATTTTCTGACCAAATGAAGATGCATTTGACAAAAGTGAAAGAGGTTTTTGACAATAATAAACAAAGGAAAAAAAACTCCTTCATTTTATACACAAGTATTTTGATTCAAGAGAAATTCCCAAAATATAGTTGTTACAGGTGGGTTGTTGCACTTTTGGACAATTTTACTTCAAGTCATTTTTTCAAAGGTTTGGAGCAAGGGTTTTCAATTCTTGAAGACTCTATTGTGTAGTAGACATCTCCATATTTCAAAAAATACCAATTTCATCCCAAAACTCCTATGGGAAAGCCTCCAAACACCCTTTTGAAATGGTGCTACGTTTCTTCTGTATGGTCGCTACGCTTCTGCAGTTTTTAGTGACCAAATTCAAAATTGAAATGTGAACAAATGATAAATTATTTTTAAAAACTGGAGGAGGTTTTTGTTCGAACTATACCAAAGAACAAAAACCTCTCTCAGTTTTGTAAAATTAATTATGGTTAAAGATATATAATATCGTCTTTGACCCCTAGTTTTGAGAGAATGTTTTGCAAGTTTTGGCAATAATGTCATCTACAGAAGCGTAGCGAGCCCACGCTACGCTTTTTCCTAGAGGCTCTAAATTCACTTCTCTCTGAATGAATGAATATATTATGAAGTGTACATCTCAAATGTATCACTGGTGGGCCAATTCAGTATCAATGTTGCAGCAAAAAGTCAAAACTGTGGCGAAAAATTGCTTTTTGCCCCTATTTTCACCCAGGCGCTGCGTTTCTAGACCAAATATGGGAAACTCATTTTTGTGATGTCTTGGAGTGGATATTTTTCTTATTTAACGGTTCAGAAGAATATTAGACATCCTCATATATCCAGAACACTCATCCGTTTTGAAAAATGATCAAGGGAAGGCCTCCAAAAGTACCCTCAAAGATCACGCTACGTTTCTGTAAAATTCGTTGTGTTTTTACCAGAAAATTTTACCAACAGGATAAATTTTCAATTTCCTTGGTCCAATTTGAATTCCAAAGATGTGGTTGACCTTATGAGGTGTCTAGATGATGTAATCAAATGTATATGAACTGTTCATAAATATTTGAATGTAATTAAAGGGTCATTAAAGTCAGTCAAACAGTTAGAGTAAAAAGGGAAAACA
>ML854363.1:32229-43963 GCA_009831015.1 Picea engelmannii | reverse complement strand
ACAAAACACAGAAGACACACAATACAAGAGAGACACAGATTTACGTAGTTCACCCAGTGTGGGCTACGTCCACCAGAGAAATTGCCAGGTCCTTCCTTTATTATTATCCAGCAAATGAAGGGATACAACCTACAGCAAAACCCATTGCAACTTCCTCTTCTTTCTCTCACAGTCTCCTCTCTCATAATACAATATTCACCATCATCCATAGCCGCAATACATTTCCCTCATAAAAGAGGGTTACCTTCTAGGGAAAAAAACCCTAACATAATCTCTACCGTTAGATCTGTGACCTTATAATGAACGGTCCAGATTTACAATGAAATTACAATATACTTTTACAAGGCAATTTTTGCTTCGGGGGCTTTGCCCCCGAACCCCCGCTGGGGGCCCGCTTGCCCCCAAACCCCTCAGCCGAGGGGATAGGCCCCTTGGACCCCACAGAGGGGGTACCCCCCCTCTGCACTCCCCCACGTGGAAGAGTGTACATACTTCTGGGGTGTAAATACTTCATGGGGTATAAACACGGCTGAAAGCAAGGACCTCTGAATCAAGAAGATAATCAGGCTCCACAACCAACAAGGAGTTCACCGAGCAGGAGGCTCAGGCGAAGTAGAAAGTCGAGGCAACTCGAGCTAAGCTCGAGGCATTCGAAGTAGCGTTTCCCAAACCTGAGTGACTCGGGACGAGTCACAGGTGAGTGTTGGGGGCCTATTGGCCCTTGACCAAGTTTTGAGGAAATTTGGTCAGGTTTGACCACTTTTTGGACTTCGATAGGCTGGTCAAAGATGGAGCGCCCAGGCGGAGCTGAGATCGCAGATCTCACTTATTTTGTGGGCATTATGGACCCAGTAAGGGGTGCATTAGGGTTTTTGTAATGGGTTATGCGATGTCAGCCCATGGGTTTACCCATGTTTAGGCCTTTTTTTGTAAGGAAATGTAAAAGTATAAATAAATGTAAGAATGTAATGTAAAAGGGGTCAATACCTTGCAAGGCTAAGTGCAAGTAGTTCTGAGTGCTTTGTGCAACAAAATGTGTATGTAAGGCTCTGTGCTCAATAAGGAATTTGGCTTTGTGTCGTGACCTAGTTTTGGGAAGGAGGATCTAGTGCGCAGTGCGTAGATCTCCTGTCCTTTGTGAAGCTTAGCTCTGTGGATTAGTGCACAGGAGCAGATGAATGTAAGAGATTGAAGAATAATAAAGAAGACGAAGTAGTTGGTGGACGTAGCTCCACACTAGGGTGAACCATGTATATATTGTGTCTTTGATATGCTTTGTGGTGTGTTATTTATGTTGTTTATTTTCTTAGTTCCTTGATGATTATGTATGATAGATAGATTTGTTGATTCTTAGTGCTTTATTTGTGTTAAGGATAAATGAATGTTATATCTAACTTGATGCTATGTGCTAAATGGTGGAAATGCTTAATTGTTACTGCGTCGATCCATAGTAGGGTTTGTTATGCGATGTTAATGAAGCTAATGAACTAATGCATATCGCCTTCTAAGTGTTTCTATAATACTATGTGAAGTGTTTTGATCACAGATCTATGTCCCAGCTTGGTTACATACACCTGTGTCCTATAACCCCCCCTGATTCTACCTCGGGTGAGACTTCGTCTGCTTCATAGGTGTTGCCAAAAGGGCCAATAATAAGTGTTTTTTCGGTGTGTTTTTGAAGTGTTAAACCCTGGGTATTCCCCTGTTCCAACAACAGATCATTGACGTAGACCCTACTGCTACTGTCGTGACCACAAAAATTCAACCAAAAGAACCAGTAGGTCCTGAAGAGGGGGAGCACCTCTTCCCTTCACAGATGTGGGTGTAAGGGACCCCGTTGCATTTCATTGTTGATAGCGATAGCCAGAAGAAACTCATCTCATTTGAGGTCTTCAAACAGTTGGGGTTGTCGACAACACCACACCCACAACCATACAACATCGAGTGGCTTCACTAGGGACGATATCTCCTTGTCAACCAGCAATGTTGCCTATCTTATAGCATCCATCCCTTCATGGATGAGGTAGTGTGTGATGTTTCCCCTCTTGATGTCTGTGATGTTTTTTTGGGCCAACCATATAAGTGGAAACATCATACTGTTTATGAGTCTCGACCCCATAGTGTCATTATTACTCTGGGGGGTCAACTCTACAAGATACGAGAGTTATTTTTGACTATTGTTCCACCAAAATAGTGTCACAAGGTAATCTCTCATACTGCAAAATTCATCATCTTCATAGTCTATTCAAAGGATGCACAAAAGGCCACTACAACCACTGCAGCCTCATCGCCTTCTATCCAACAGAAGCAGATTACATAAGAGAAAGCATATATTGTTTCTTCACCTACAATGGTGCCTACACAATGCCCCATCAAGCCCAGAGACAACAGGTTGGTGGAACAGATTCAACCTTGCCAGCAACAGGTTCATGATAGCCTTCCACAAACCAAGCAGTGCAACTTCACCAATAAGGCACGTAGCTCACCAAGATTTAGATTCAGAAAATGTTTTCCCCTCTTCCTCTGGCACTCAACACAATGGAGACAATTTATTCCTAAGGGGGGAGGATTGATCCAGGTGGATATTGGTGGCCACCCACCTGTTCCAAATTCCAACTGGATCATCTTGACAGTTTTCAGTTCAACGTGTTTCTCTGTAATGGGGACATTTCTTTGTAATTGTGGTTTCTGCACTTACGGAGATGTCCTGAATCCCTACACAACATCCAAGTGGATATTGGTGGTCGCCTACCTATTCCAACTGTATTAGTTTGGAATTTTTCATGTTAGTACATCTTTTTGTACTTCCAACGCCATTTTAGGGCTCTAAAAGTGTTTTATTTGCTTGCCACGGTCAAACTGTAGACGAAAATAGAGTTTAATTACATAATGCATAGATCTTGAAAAGACATTTACAATGGGATATCACACGCCTAAAACAAAGATCGTATGAAAAAGTTACGACCTCAGGAAGTTAATGTACTAACTTACCCTAACGGGGTCCACATGACTTTTGGCGCTTCATATCCTAGGGTTAGGATTTTTGATGTCTAGGTTTTTGGCATTCATGTTTATCATAAAAAGGCCTTCAGAGCCTCGTTGTAATCATATTCTTGCAAATGAGCGTAGCCGTCACATCTCTTCTCAGAGATAAAGTTGTCACCATTCTAGTGAGTCTTGCACTCTGTATTTTTACAATCTTTGTACATTTATTTCATTAATAGAACTCATGTATTGTTGATTTCTCTATTTCTGGCAATTTTTATGTGTATTTCGTTGTAATATCTATTCTTTCATTTCGTTTAAAAAATAATCCAGATGAATATTACTTCTACTTCAAATGCACAACCAAGATATGATGGGCTAGTATATGATATGCCTCATCCATTTGATCATACCAACGGAGGTCTTCCTTCAAAACATGTAAGTAATCTAAGAAACTTTCTGGTGTCTTTCTTGAATTTATTGAATGATTAAACATCTCTACAAGTATTACAAAGTTTGATAGAAAAATGCAATTATGAAGAAGAGACAAAACTCGAACAAAAGATAGTAAATCATGTCCATAGGAAGATAATAAAAAATAGAGAGTTCAGAATAAATGAAAAATTGGAGACTTTAACATGGGTGACATCATATTAGATTTGAGTTTGAGGTAAATTTTCTTCCTAAGAAAACATGGGAATGCATGGGGGAACCTACATTGGGCTATCCACCTATTCAATTGAAACTAGCAAACCAACATAGGGTAATACCAATTGGTCTATTGAAAGGAGTACCAGTGGATTTAGATGGTGTGTGCACTAACATATTTTGAGGTAATCGATATAGTGGATAATACTACACCTTATTCAACATTGTTGGGACTAGATTGGGCATTTGACAATCAAGCCATCATCAACTTGAAGGCCCAGAAAATTATTTTTGAATCAGGAGATTATATAGTCATAGCACCATTAAATCCTTCAGAAGGTGAAAGATATGTTGAACCAGTGACAAACAACTTTATCACAGAAGAAGTAAACCAATTTTATAGAACTACCGCACGCGAGGAAGATTACATTAACCCAACACCCGATGGAATGATTAGTTGTAGAAGTATAAGTTCTTGTGCTTCAAATTCTGACGCAAGATTGGAGAATTGGCAACATCGTTTACATGAGATATCTACCATAATATGTGCATGAATGATGCATGCATTATGATGGTTTGGCACAGAGGTAAGAGAACCTCCAAGTTTTTATTGTCAAAATGGTTTGGAATAATTCTTAACAAATTTTGAGTTAGAAGTCTTGGAAAGTCAAAGTTTATTAGTTTTAGATGTTTCTGTGAAAGCAACACCTACACGTTTGTGGGGTACTCATAAATAAAATATCCATGATTGGTATCAATTCAAGAGATTTTTTCATATCATATTTGGCGTATAATAGGAGAATAAATATATGTAGAAATTTGATGGAAGAAGTCATCCAAGAGAACATATAAACAAATTCATAACTCAGTGGAGATTGATACTACTAGAGGAATGGGCACATCACTTCATCCATACATTAGAAGGCATACCAAGGAATTGGTATACAGAACTAGAACTACGCAGAGGAATTGTTAGTACCCTGGTCTATAAGGGATTTTTTTTTAAATTTGGTGCTATGTTCCAGAAGAACATGTGCCAAAAACAGGCACGCTACTAGAAAAATGACATTCTTGCAATGCCATCATAACACATCATATCACTTCCCAAAAATCCTTGAATTCTTCACCAGGTTCATTTTCGAGCCATATGTAGATTGCTTATGTTATTGAACAATATTGTGGCTTGTTCTTGTCAAAACAAAAAGAATATATTGGCCTCTGAGGCCAACCTGTATGTTATAAAACACCCAAGCTCGAGTACTAGGGAGAGTGTTCAAAGGCATTCTTGTGATTTTTCATTTATAAAAATAAATGGTGGGTCAAGCAAGCCCAAATATCCATACATTCAAGAGCCAACAATTTATCATAGGTCAAGTCAAAAATAAATGCTCACAACAAAGCTAGACATAGACCAAGTGCCAAGCCACGAAGGAGAGGGATCTAGTGCACTACACGTTGATGAATCCTGGAATCATCAGTGCATATAAACAACAATGTTTCAATTATCCTCATCATGTGGGATTTTTCTCACTGAATGCAATCCAAAAATCACCAAATTTACAAGTGTCATGGCTATGGATGTACAGATGCCATCATAGGAACAAGGTGGGTCCCAAAACATGGCTATTTTTAGGTGCAGCCGCCGAGCCGCTCCTCAACTACAATCACATACATCACCAGATTCTCTCATACATGAGGGATTTTAGCACATAAAGTTTCTAGGAATACTTTCTCAAAATCACTCATATTCTCTCACACATCAGCAGTCCCTGGATATGAATGTTTGTTTATGAGAATGACACTAGACTATATCTGTAAAGTTGAGTTTGACGTGGAGATTGGCACACTGTCTTTGTAGCTCCCAGAGAATCTTTTTGACAGAGTTTTTGATATACTCAATATTGTAATGATGTTATGACATAGGTTTGAACGAGTGCTCAGTTCAACCTTAAAGGCTCTTGATACTTTCATATCGCAGTGGTATATCATATATACTATGGTATGTTCAAAATGCTTACCATATTTGTTGTCGGCCAGATCTGATATTACCTTGTTGTTGACCACTCAGTATAGGTTGATGTAGATAGATCTGAAAATGCATTTCATACAAACATGGAGTTTGAATTTAATCACAACATGGAAAGGTTTGGTTTCCTCAAGTGGGGCTCATCTGCTTTTGAGAACATGCTTGTTGTTCCTCCAAGTTCTGATATTTTACACCAAGTGTTGCTAGCCTGGATGAAAAGAAGGGCGAGGATAGGAGCATTTGTTACCTTGGATTACTTGATGGGATTGCTTACAACATCTGTATTACTGCTTACTAGGTAGCTATTGTGGAGAGCCAATACAGGGGTGTTGAAATAGAGGATGGAGCCTTGTAAAAAGAATGACATTCCAAGCAACTATATTTAAAGTAATCGAATCTGTTATATGTGGCCGCAACTTCAAATAGATGCTTCAACAAGTTGTTGGTCATTTCTTGGCAATTCCTATAGTATCCTGGAGACTTTATTTCTGGTGTTTTGGTTGATTTTCTATTTCTCAGCAAGATCAAAAGAAAATCAGGATCCAACTTAGGAATTTGGAGGACTTCCTTGATAGACTTCAGAGGTTGCTAAATAGTGAAGTCTTGATTTATATTTTAAATCATAGGCTAAGTGTATTTATTTTACACACAAAATAGAGGTTGAGATTACAACACTTCTAGCAGAAGGGAAATTTCATGGATGTTCATGCGTTGAAAATGAGTGTTAACAGTTGTAGATATGATCCATATTATAAGGGAATTAATAGCACATGGCAAAGTTGCATAAACATTCTAGATTTGAAAGGATTAATTCCATTTCTCCAAGGAGTCAATTTACAAGTGTTCATTTATCAACATCAAGAATTTTCCAACTGAAACCCATTACTTGGAGATTATTCTCTATTGATAGGATCTGGGATCTAATCTGTTGGTGGCTAGATCCTGAAATTTTGTAACAAGTTTCTATGCTTAGCCTAAAAGAGGTTTTGAATCCCTTTAGTTAAGGAGAAAGGAAAGGTTTCCTATTTTCAATATATTGTAAAGACAAATGATCTTACAGAGAGAAGGGAGAGGCCTGAGAGGGTACAGGAGATACCTAAGAGAGTCATTTAGGAGGTTTTAAAGTTGTAGGAGTGTTGATAAGCCAAAGGGAATTCTATTTTGTAATCACTTCTGACATTGAGGATTCATGACAATTGTTTTATCAGATTGCAATTTTTCTTTGTTTTACACTTTGCAGTTTCATCTTTCTTAAATGAATTGCAGACATTGAGAATCAATGGCTAGCAATCTAATTCTCAAAAGGTAAAGATTTTACTGTAAATTCCTATTATTTGTGTGTTTTGTTTCAGGTACCCTTCCAATCCATTTTGCAGAGAGAATCTTTGTTTGATGGGCGTTCTACTTTTTGTTATATTCCCTATTATTCTACCCATTATCATATAAAAAAATTATTTGATATGCAATTTGATTTCCTTCAATCAACAAGGTGTTTACTTGACTCCATGCCCAATGGTGTCTCACTAATCTGTGTTTAGATTGTTTCCCTTATTTTTTCTCTTTCAGTTCACCTGATCCACCTTCCTTCAAACCAAACCAATTTCAAAACCCATACAAATCTTTATCCATAAAACCATTGCAATAACTTGATGATTCTGTATCTTTCCCTTTAGCAGTCAAGTGCAACTTTAGGGACTAATAGGAACTGTAAATTGGAGGGAGTTACAACATAACTTTGTAATCACATTTACATTTGAACATGAGAATACAATGATAGAGGCAACACTGCAGATCATAAAAGAAAATATTTTTGAAGAACCTAAAGTTGAAATTTTAAGAACTTATCAGAATCACAATTGAAAAACACTCAAACAATTGTTACATTGTTACCACGTCGCATAAGATGACCCAACAAAAGAAAACTCGCGTGATATTCAGATAACAGAACTTGAAGGGGAAAGAGAAGTAGAAGGTCCATAGTTACAGTCAGAAGAATTTGTTGCACCACTGAAGATAAAGAAAGTCAATATTGGAATAGAGGAGAATCCAAAAACTCCAAGTATTGGTGACTATTGGGACAACGAGACAATGGAAAGAATAACAAAACTACTTCATGAATATAGTGATCTATTTCCAACAATGTTTTAAGAAATGAAAGGGGTAGCAGAAGAACTTGGATAAATGAAAATCCCTCTGCGACCATATGCCAAACCAATAAGACAAAGACCCTATAGGTTGAATCCAATATATAAATAGAAAGTTAAGGCAGAGATTGATAAAATGTTAGAGGTTGATATAATAGAATATGTTGAAGAATCTTAGTGGATTATCCCTATGGTAGTTCGGGAGAAGATGAAAGGGGGGATAAGGATCTGTGTAGAATTGAGGAAGTTGAATGATGCTTGTCTGCATGATTCCTTCCCTACTTCATTTACAGATGAGGTATTGGAAAATGTAGGTGGAAAAGAAGCATACTCATTTACTGATGGATTTTCAGGGTATCACCAAATCATAATAGAACCAAAGGATTGTTATAAGACTACATTTTCAACAGAATGGAGGTCATATCAATACACAATGATGCCCTTTGGATTGAAAAATTCCCCTGTTATTTTTTCAAGAGTAGTGGTAGATTCATTTAAATATTTTATACATAAATTTTTGGAGGTTTATCTGGATGATTGGACAGTATTTAGCCTATTAAAATATCATGTTGAAGTGTTAAGATTAATGCTAAACATGTGTAGACGATGCCAAATTTCCTTGAACATTAAGAAATGCATATTCAATGCACCATTTGGAATTTTGTTAGGGCATGTGGTTTGTAAATATGGTTTGTTGGTTAGCACTGCAAATATTACTGCCATTGTTAATTTACCACCACCTAAGTCAGTGTGCCAATTAAGAGCTACACTAGGTCATACAAGCTACTATATAAATTTCATAAAGACCTACGCACAGATTACTGCGCCCGTGGAGAAACTGTTAAAGAATGATATCAAGTTTCAATGGAATGATGAGTGCCAACAAAGTTTGGACATATTAAAAGAGAAAATAGTGATAGCACCAATTATGGTATTTCCATATTGGTCAAAAGAGTGCATGGATAGTACTTAGAGAAATACTTGCACAACCTGGAGAAGGTGACATAGATCACCTAATAGAATTTGCATGTAGGAAACTCTCAGATTCAGAACATGATTATAATACAATAGAGAGAGAAGGTTTGGCTATGGTGTATGCATTACAAAAGTTCAAACATTATTTATTAGGCCAACACTTTAAAATGTTCACAAATCACTATGCTCTCATATACCTGATCAACAAGCTAGTGTTGGGGGGGAGAATATGTATATGGTTGTTTTTATTTCAAGAGTTTGATTTTGAAGTAGTAGTGAAACCTTGAAGACTGAATGTAGGGCCAGATAATCTATCTAGGATAACTAATGAAGAGGAACCAAGAAGCTTAAAGGACAATTTTCCTTATGCACAACTATTTTCAGTGCAGATTGTTGACGAATACTTTCCTAATATCATTGAATTTTTTAGTACAGGATTTGCCCCAAAGGAATACAACACTGCACATAAGAAGAATTTGGTGGTCAGAGTTGCGGACTACCAACTTATTGCAGGATACTTGTATAAATTAGGTGTAGATAATATTTTAAGGAGATGTGTCATGGAATATGAACGTCCTATCATCTTGGTAGAATAACATGAAGGAATAAATGGAGGACATTATGCAGGAAAATCCATTGCACAGATGATACTGTGTGCAGGACTGTGGTGGCCAATCGTTTCTAAAAATGCAAAGGAATATTGCTAGACTTGTAATGTCTATTAGTGAGTAGGAAATCCATCTAGGAGGGTTAAGATGCCTCTAAAACCTTAGGTAATCGTTCAAGTGTTTGAGAAATGGGCAGTAGACTTTGTAGGACCAATCAACCCACCAGCTAGAAGATCAGGAGAAAGGTACATCATTACGGCGACAGAATATTTAACTACATGGGATTAAGCAACAACAATAAAAGATTGCAGCACAAAAACTGCAGTGCACTTTTTGTTTGAACAAGTAATTACAAGATTTGGATGCCCTAGAATTCTGATGAGTGATGACGGAACTCATTTTCTCAATAATACCATTCAAGCAATGACTGAAGAATTTGAAATACACCATCAAAATAACACGCCATACCATCCTCAAGCTAATGGAACAATGGAAGCATTTAATAAAATATTGGAGAATTCCCTAACTAAATTTTGCAACGTAAACATGGATGATTGGGATCTGAAGATACCGGCAATATTATGGGCCTATAGAACCACATGCAAGAAATTCACAGGGTAAACACCTTTCACATTGGTGTATGGTCAGGATTTAGTAGTCCCTTTAGAAAATTTGATACCAATTCTAGGTGTTGCATCCATTATAAACATGACAGAAAGTGGCACAATACAAGAAAGATTGTCTGAATTCATGGAACTAGAAGAGGACAAAATTATGGCTAGTTTCCATCAAGAGGTACAGAAAGCCAAAGACAAAGTTTGGCATGATAGACACGTCAAAAATAAAAAATTTAAGGAAGGAGATATGGTTCATCTCTATGACAACAAATACTTACAGTACCAAGGAAAATTTAGGATGCATTGGTTAGGGCCATATGAGATAAAATATATCACAGATGGAGGTGATGTCTAGTTGCAGGATCTAGCAGGCAAAGAGATTCAAGGATTGATTAATGGTAATCGAATGAAATTGTATAGGGGCAGTCTACCCAGTAACCCTTAGTGGATGTAGCATAGAAAATTATAGGTGTACATAATGTATATAGTAGGAGCTAAAAGAGAAAAAATAAAAATAAGAAAAATTGGAAAAATCAGAAAAATACAAAAAAATGCAGTAGTTGGATAAGTATTAAACATGCAGTTAGATAATATAGTGCGTAGAAAAAAATAATTGATATGAAAGAACCTGAATAAATTGTGCGTTGGAGAAAGGTAACCAAGAAGAAAAATCAGTGCACTGACACAGAAAACAACTGGAAAAAGAAAAAGCAGTGATCAAAAAATTGTGGCACGATAGGGCATTTATGACATGACCTATAAAAGAAGAAGATGTGAACGAAAAAGACTCATTGTGACTTTGTAAAAGCTAGATCCAAGGGAGAAAAAAATTAGTGTGAGTGGGTGATTCTGAGTTGTTCACTCACGATTCAGAGCAACCATTCCATAGTTAGCAAGATGGCACCCTCGAAGCTTGGAGATCACAGCCGTGTCACAAGGAAAACATGAAGTGCCATGAAGTCTGCACAAGACCTAGAAATTGATGGAGCAAACCCTAACCAAACTGAAGGAATCATGAATGTTGATGCAATTCCATTCCCAGTGATCGAACAAGTTACTCTGACTATTGTAGAAGAGTAGGACCAACAAAACCAGATAGAAAAAGAAATGGACATTGACCCATGGAGAAGATTGCAAAAACCTAGCATAGAGAAAAACCACACTCATCCAAATGGGTTAGGAGTAGAACTACCATAGGAAAAATTGAATGAGGAATATGATGAACAAACAAAATCTGATGAGCCCGGGAAACAAGCAGAATAAATTCAACACCCTATAACAGAGAAAGCACAACAATCATAGGAACAAGTGTAGGTTGAAGAAATTACAAACCAACATAACATAGACACTGAAGAAGAAAAAGACAATGAGGAAGATAACCAAGTGGAAATAACAGGGCCATCGGCAGGGAAAAATAAGACATGGGAAAAACCTACAGCACTAACAACACCACACAAGCAGAAGGAACTCACACTGTCACTGTCGCAAATTCCTGAAGGAGTTAAAATACTTCCTGACATGTTAGGATTTATTGATAAGATTAAATATGTTGACCATTATGTTTCAGACATGGGGAAGTTTCATGAGTTCACACCACAAGTTTACATGGAAAGTAAAGGAGAAGGTCCATCAGGAGATCCCATATTGGATCCAAAACAATGGATTGTCAGGCTATACAACACATGAATTATGAACCTATTGGAGATTCCCCACTTTGGGAGAGGAAAGGAC
>ML854362.1:5295-28981 GCA_009831015.1 Picea engelmannii | reverse complement strand
TAATTTTTATAATTCCCTCTTTCCCCTTTTTATTTGAGCTAGAAATGACAGTTGTGCAATTTAACCTCTCTTTCCTTTTATTATAAATTAGTATCTTTTTAAACTATCAAAAGTTAAAATAATTAATTTCTTCTTTACATTTTGTATCCACCGATTTTATTTAATTTCTTACTCTCTTCATTTTACCCAAAAATTTATGAAGACCAAATTTATTACTCAACTGGTTTTTATTTTAACTTTTTATTATTTTATTTTTATAAAGATATTTTCTTAAGGGTAGACAAAATTTTACCCCTAGCGAAGTTTTAGACTTAGAACTTAGATTTTGAACTGGGCGACATTTAATTAGGGAAGTTGTTTAAAAATTTCTTAACGTGTTAATTGTCTTAGGTCCATCTAGGTTCATCCGTCTATCATCATCAACGTGATGTGCCCTTTAGGACGCACTAGGTGCTCCAAGGGTTCCACTCACCTCCTTTGTCTCTTTTGCGCGACATGCCCTTCAGGATGCACCACGTGCTCCAAGGGTGCCACTCGCCTCTTGACTAATTGGTAGACATCAATAACCCTTGGAGTCAACCCTCTGCTAGGTGAACTTGTGGGAGACTAAGGGATTCTAAGGAATAAGGCCCTCGCCGTATTGCATGCCCCTTAGAATCATCGTGAGCGGCTATCACAGTCTACCCTCACGACATCGTGGGTACTCTTGAACTAGGTAATCGTTAACCTACAGTTCGAGCCATGGCGGGAGTGCTAGTAGGTTGTGGTAGGGTTGTGTCCACACCTCTCCCTCAACCCATATGGTAGTCATGTGTGGCCCCTTTACTCCATATGTGAGTCTGGTCGGCAAGCTATCGCCAGCCTGCATCATCAACAAATCACGTCAGAACATATCCATATCATATTATCTTAATCAAATGTACTAATATCACAGTAAATCAATCAAACCCCAATAGCACACTCCCTGACTCGATCCGGAGTCCAAGGGGTTCCATCGATGCCTTTGCATCCTCAAGGTCCAAAACCTTACACACTCAGTAAAATCGAGTCAATAGCACCTGTCTATGTCAATGCAGTAAAACATCATGTCATCTACCATAACGCATGATAATCAAAGTCAAAAGTTTTAATATCATAATAATCCGGATCACTTGCGAGCAAGCGTCCTCAAAGAATAAGTTCGCTCAGTGCGCCAGAGCAGGATGTTACATACACCCCCTCTTCATCTAAACTTCATCCCAAAGTTTCTTAGTATAAATGTCGAAATAAGTGTATCACAGTATCATATGTCTATCTATCAAACAAAAATGGAAATTGTTGGCACATATCATATGCGTCCTCCCAGGTCATCGAGTGCGGACTATAATTGTCCCACTGGACCTTGACCTAATCTACCAGTCGACGTCGTAATTGTCGAACACGATGATCTAATATGCAGACCGACTCAGTCGTGAGCACTCCCTCATCTGATACCTGCAAGGAACTCATGTCAAATACATGTGTAGGATCACTAATATAATGTCTCAAAACAAATACATGAAAAACATCGTGCATATGCCTCAAAGATTAAGGCAAGGCTAGTCGATAGGCCACAGGCCCCTTCCTCTCCACAATATCGAAGGGTCCCATGAACCTAGGAGAGAGTTTATCTCCCTTCCCAAACTTGATCAAACTCTTATGCAATTTAACCCGCAAGAAGACTCGATCGCTGACCTCGTAACTACGGTCGACTCGATGCGCATAGGCATAACTCTTCTGTCGATCCTGTGCTTCTTTAATCCTTTGTCTTATTGTTTGCATTTGCTCTTCCATTTCTTGGATCACTTCTGGTCCCACCAGGACCCTATCCTCAAGCCGATCCCAACTCAATGTTGTCCGACATGGTCGCCCGTAAAGAAACTCGAAAGGCACCATCTTAATGGTGCTCTGGTAACTGTTGTTGTAAGAAAACTCTACTAGAGGCAAGAATTCTTCCCAACACTTTTGTTTGTCCATCACATACATGCGCAACATGTCCTCCAAGGTTTGGTTCATTCGTTCTGTCTGTCCATCAGTCTCCAGGTGATACACAGTACTAAAGTTAAGTTGGGTTCCCAAGGCCTCTTGAAAACTCGTCCAAAATCATCCAGTAAACACTGATCCTCAATCAGATATAATCCTCTTAGGCATGCCATGCAGCCTCACAATCTCACTGATGAAAACTCTAGCAATGTTAGGTGCCTGATACATCGTATGCATAGGAATAAAGTGAGCACTCTTCGTCATAGTGTCTACTACTACGAAAATTGAGTCATGTCTCCTTGCCGTTAGTGGAAAACCAACAATAAAATCCATCGAAATAACCTCCCATTTCGATTCCGAAATGGCATGAGGTTAAAGTAATCCTGTTGGGTGTCTATGTTCAGCCTTTACCTGCTGACATTCTAGACATCTGGCCACATAGTTGACTATGTCGGTCTTCATTCCCTTCCAGAAGAATAAGGGTTTAAGGTCTGTCCTCATCTTCATGACTCCCGGGTGAGCTATGTAAACTGCTCTATGAGCCTCGCTTAGGATCAACTTCCTCAACTTGTCGTTTGGAGGCACGTAAATCCAACCTTTAAACCTCAATAAACCATCCCCATCCAATGAAAATCCCTCAAATCGTGGTACCATCATTGTGTTTTGTCCAATAAAACCCTTGACTTCTTTGTACCAGTCATCGTCATGCTGTAAAGTTAGAATTTTTTCACATAGATTCATCTGCAGAGGCAACACCGAAAATATGCGTGGTCTCCGACTCAAAGAATCCGCCACTCGATTCACTGTTCCCTTTATGTAAGTAATATCAAAGTCGTACTCGCTAAGAAGTTCTGACCAACGTTGTTGTCATGCATTTAGGTCACTTTGTGTAAATATGTGTTGTAGTCCACAATGGTTAGTCTTTAGTTTGAATTTTCGTTCAATAAGGTAGTGTCTCCAAAACTTCAAGGCATATACGATGGATAATAACTCCAAATCATGCGTCGCGTAGTTCTCCTCATGCCTTCTCAATTTCCTCAAAATGTAAGAAATCACTCGTCCGTCTTGCATTAAGATTCCACCTAAGCCTTCCTTGGATGCATTTGTGCATACCAAGAAGTCCGCGTCCATGTCAGGGAACTTTAGTATCGGCACTGTTGTCAACAACTCCTTAAGCCTCTGAAATGCTTCCGCGCATTTCTCGGTCCAAACAAGCTTCTTGTTTTTGTTCTGCAATTCCGTGATCGGATTTGCTATCTTTGAAAATCCCTCGACAAGCTGTCGATAGTATCTTGCTAAACCCATAAAGCTACACACTTTCGTGACATTCATCGACACAGGCCATTCCATAATAGCCTCGACCTTGGTTGGATCCACGACGATGCCTTCATCGGAGATGACATGCCCTAAGTAGTGAATCTTCGATTGATAAAATGAGCATTTGGACAACTTCCTATAAAATTTGTGCTCTTGCAGACACTGTAGTACTAGGCACAAGTGCTCGTCATGCTCCTTCATCATACGAGAGTAAATCAAAATATCATTAATGAATACTTGGAGGAACTTGTCCAAGTACTCGCGGAACACCTCATTCATTAAACTCATAAATACCTCTGGGGCATTTGTCAGTCCAAACGGTAAAATAGTAAACTCGTAATGTCCAAACCTCATCTTAAAGGTGGTCTTAGGGACGTCATCCTCCTTGATCCGTAACTGGTGATACCCTGATCACAAATTGATCTTGGAGAACATTGTCACGCCCTTCATTTGATCGAATAGATCATCAATTCTTGGCAATGGATATTGATTCTTGATCGTAGCCTTGTTTAGTTGACAGTAGTCAATGCAAAGCCTCCATGATCTGTCCTTCTTTCGTATGAAAATAATAGGTGCACCCCACGGTGACACACTAGGATGTATCAGTCTGAGATCCAGCAACTCATTTAGTTGCATTTTCAACTCTTGTAACTCCGGAGTCGACATCCGATAAGGCGTTCTTGCTATTGGTTCAGTCCCCGGTTTTAGGTCTATGGTAAAATCCAATTCTCTTTCCAGCGACATCCCAGGTAACTCCTCTAGAAACATGTCCACAAACTCTCTCACCACCAGAAGGTGTTCTAGACCTTCCGCTACTCCCTTCTCGTTTAACGCAAGGATCGCATACAATTTTTACCCCTTGCACATACTCTTCCGTAGTTGTAGGGAAGAGATGAACCTCAGTGAAACTCCCTGGTTCCATCCTACAATCACACATCTCTATCCCTCGTCATCGACTAAGCTCAACCATTTTATCTTACAGTTGAGTATCACCTCATGCAATTCCAACCAGTCCATACCAATCACAACGTCATAATATCCTAAGATCATGACGTACAAGTTGGCCCTTGTGACAAACTCTCCCAGGTTAAGGACACAGTCTGTAACCCTTCCTCCAACCTTCTGTTTATCTCCTGAGGCCATCTCCACGAAGCTAAACTCATCCTGTGCAACTGCATAGGAAGAATGATGAACTTCCTATGCTTGATGTAGCCAATTAGTTTGGGGGTTTGGGGAGCAGAGAAGCCAGTGAGAACATTTAGGGAAATGACCAGTTCTACTTTTCGAGGGGATATATCGGTGGGTTCAGGTGACTCAGACACAAGGGGGGCTTCAACATCCTCTTTCGAAACATCCTCCAAGATGACCATAAAAAGATTTTTTTCCTTACACTTGTGTCCCAGAAAATATTTGTCATCACAATTATAACAAAGGTCTTTGAGTTGGCATTCAACCATTTCGGCCCTGGTCAATTTTTGGATCTTTAGTGGAGTAGAAGGAGGAGCAAGATTTACTGGTTTAGTGCAAGGAATAAAGGAGGGTTTCTGGTTTTGAGAAGGGAAAACTTGTTTTGCTTCCTTATCTCATTTAGTAGCCTCCACCCAAATCCAAGTCCGAGCAATGAGGACTTGGGCATGAATCTCATCCTTGAGGCCACTGATAAAAGATTCTTGGAAAAAAAGCATCAAACATGCCCTCTGTACAAAAAATGCAGTCGCTCAAAAGAAACTAAAATTCTTCCACTGTGCCATATTGTTTCAACTTTGTCAAATGACCTAAATGGTTGGTGTCAGTGTCAAAGCGTTCATAAAGCTCTGCCACAAAGTGTGTCCAAGCAGCATACCCTTGACGGGTAGTTTTTCTCCATTGCCACTGCTTCCAACATTCTTGATCTAGATGGAGAACACCATACCGGAGTTTGTCCAAGTCATCTGTAATGTCGTACAAATAGAAATAATGTTCCATATGTGTTACCCAACCAGTGGGATCCGAGACATCAAATTTGGTTACATCCACCCGTGGAAGGTGTAAGTCACGCTGAAAGTGATGGGGTTGAAAATTATGGGAATGAGAGGAAGTTTTAGCTTTGGTATGCACAGGTGGGTCAAATAAAGGGGGATCTACAGGGATATGTAGCTTGGTGCAGATCATCGAAACAACAGATTCAAGCTGGGTAGTCATGTATTGTTTGAGGTCTTCTTTGAGTTCTGCGATTGAGGCGGCGATGGAGGAATGCATTTTTTGATTGATGGTGGCAATAATGGAACTGAGTTGTCTCACTTCTTGTTGGGGCTATGTGAAATTATAATGCAAGGTATTGAAGCGAGCTTCCAAGTCTTGGCTACGAGTATGGGCCATGATGACGAGGGAACCGAAAAGGGTCAGGTGGGGTCAAAATTTTTGATAAAAAATGATAGGTATGAATGTGATAAGGGCGAAGAGATAAATCCAATGGAATAGGTCTTAAATAATGGTGTGGAAATTTCCAATCTTTTTTTTACGCTTGCAAAGTTATACTCGGGTCTGAAGAATACTGCAGTGATGAAATGCCCAAAATCCTTAACCAGTAAGAAATGTGTAGTGACTTGGCAACTCGAACACAATTGCGTGACAATAGATCTTGTTTGTTTTATTTTTTGTTTTCGTCCCCAAGGGTTAGGTATTCAATGGTTCTACAGATAAGGGTTTTCCCTGTGCTATAACTCTTTGATATACATGCAGGGTCCAACAGTCGTACTTGGCTCGATATCTCAGGGCACCAATTAAGGAGGCTAGACCATGCCCTTATCCGTACTACCCAACTACCTAGGTACTAGACAATATCTTCCTGAGTGTTGTTCTCAGTGGAACTATAGCAGTCAGGTGGTCGATCGATTTATCTAAAGAGGGATTCAAGAAATCTTTGTCGATCCGTATACAAGTGATGTTTGTTGCACTACCACTCGAAGGGGTACCAACAGGGGTTACAAGGGTGGTCAACAGATGTGCGCTAAGTACCACTTGTATTTCCTCCATGTATGAGTCCCTCAACCATGGGTTTATGTGCATAACTACATATCAATATAGCTTAAAGACGTTGGAATACGTATTTACCCTGAAAAAAATTAACCCACAATTTTCTATCGAGGAAGGTGCTCTGATACCACTTGTAATATTCCATATATAAAAATGATGCAGAATAGAAATAAAATGCTGGAAATGGCAGATAAACAACAATATAACCAGAACAACACCACAATAACACCAAAATGATATCAGAATAACACCAGAATGAACACTTTGATTAATGAGAGCAATGTTCACTTGCCTCTTTGAGGGGACAACCTCCATCTGAGCAGATCTCTATAACAATAATATCCAAGACAACAATTCTCATACCCTCAAATCCTATTTATACTAAATATGTCTATCAAAATAACCATCTAGAGGATGATCCTTCTAGAAGAAAAAGCTTCTATTAGGTATTCTTACATTCAACTTATTCTTCCTTATTGCTAGGCCTTATTAATATTGACCTTTATTACATCAGAATATATTATTCTACCTACGTGAGGGGTTAGGTCCCTAACATTATCTAAATCCCTTCAGCATGGTGCTAGGAATAGAGCTCTCTGTAGAATCAAGATCTAATAAATACTAAGTTTGGTTGGAGATAGTACCCAACGCCTCAAGAACAATGATACGACGCTCGGCCTGGTGGTTCTTCACCATGATCAATAATCCTATGGGCCATTCCCATCTCCACAATGGTAGTATGTCCTGTTGACCCGACTGCTCTAGCCTTTTCAACTAGATAATCTTGTTGGTAAGGTGGCTCTCCACATGTCCAACGCCCGTTTTCAGTCTAGTACCACTGGCCCCAAAGTAGAATATGTTGTCTTGCCAGCCTGAAACCTCGGTCTATTCTACTAAACATGCTTAACAACTACTGCTCCTAAATGTCATGGTCCTCGGTAAGGGGTCTTCTGCTAAGGAACCCGTCATCGAGGTGTCGTGAACAAGGTTTTTATAGATGTATCTTGATACCAATATCTCTTGTCTATTAAGTGTCTAATGTTGTTTTTCACTAGATGTCATCAGTACAGATAGTCTTGCAGGAGTCTTGCCCTGACTCGCACAGTTAAATATTCTTCAACTAAGAGGCCTACTGGACTACATCATGAAATGTATAAGGAATTTACACCCTCACCTTTGCACGAAGTTGGAGTTAAGGCTGCACATGAACTTGTTGACCTCTAGCTTCTCCGTGTTTAGATGCAGGGCATACCAGAGTATCTCCATAAATATGATCTCATAATCTAGAACCTTACGATCACCTTGTCGTAAGGCATTGAACCCATCGAGCTGGCACTCAATGAATTCCTCTGACAATTAATTTTCCTGGAACCATTCATCGAATTGTCCCCATACCACGGCTTTGACGACCATGTTTAGATGAGGTAGGATCATCTTCCACCTTAGAAGAGCACTCCCCTTTAGCTGAATATCACCATGCAGACCTTTGTGTTGTAGGTCGTAACTGTGAAGTGCGAAGCACATCACCTTTTTCTCCATCCATGCCTTGACGACTGAGCTGTTCGTGGCACTCGTGAACTCAGGAACTTAATATTCTAGAGTTTTCCATGAATTCTACCAATACTGGCTGGGGCGTGTTGTGGACCCTTAGGAGTACAAGTGCCCTGGACTTATCTTAGTACAGACGATTTTTCAAGGCCTCTGGCATTTCCTTGGAAGGACCCTGCCAGAACCAATGAAACCCACGTGACAACCCACTCATGCTCAAGACTTGTTCTTCCCCTTGGGGGTCGGACCCCTCTGGTGCATGTGCTAATGGAGGCATCACACCTCCTCCCATGACACCATGTTGTGAATATCTAGGACGCCTTTTAACTGTGATTACCACAAGGAAAATTTAATAATTTAGTTAGCCTCAAGTATTAATCAAGGGGTTAATTCAGTGGAAGAAATGGTTATCCACAGTCACAGGGTTGAACCCACTCTGATACCATATGTAATGGCCCCTGCCGTTATGACAACAAAAGCAACGTACAATAGGTAACTTTTTTTGCTTTTAGCTGTGTTAGGTAAATAAAGAATCATAATAAATAAAAACATCCTCGACACAAATTTCACACACAATAATGAAACAATATCAATGCATAACCATCAATTATGACACAATGTAGACACATCATCATTATGAACCGTGACACGCATACCAATGTATTAACACATTAATTAACAACCGCTCAACATCATTGCATTGCACATTAATAATGATGCATAAACAAATGAATCATAAACACTCATCGACCACATCAATCCATCTACCTAACATCAATTAATCAATTCACAATAGTAATCCTTCACATAACACACAATAGACCATAATAAATCCAGGGCGCCAACAATTATTAGTTAATTTCGTGGTGCAGATATGAAACCCTTAGTCACGTACTCATCCATAATTAATGACACAAGAGAAACCAATGGTAGCCTAAATATACATCGAATACTAAAGGTGCAAGAGTGTTCCTTTAACCAATCCTACATCATATAAATTTCCAAGGCGCAAGATAATTTAATGACCAAACCATCATACATAGACATATGATAAGGCGCAAGGTAATCAACTTTATTTTATCATGCAAAAGTAAACAAATTCTAAAATAAACATGCATCCACATATCCCATAGTGCTTGAGTAAATGTCAACCTTGTTTTCATCATACAAGGGAAATCTAATTACAAATCTAAACATACATCATCAATATTCAAGCGCGCCGATATCTTATTACTTTACCACAACATAATCCATGGCACAAAGGTACTCATCTAAATCTTAACTGGAGCAAGAGCTATAATTCCTAGTCAAACATATGTCAATCATTAATCTAGAAGCGCTAGAGTGAAAAACATAATTTAGATGGTGAAAGAGGTTATAAAATATTAATCAATTCATTTTCTACATTAATTTAATGGCGCTAAGGAAAATCTAAATGCACCACCTATTACACATCAATAAAAGATGCAATTACCACATATGACACACGGCAAGGAATAAAAGAGGAAGGGAAAATGAGACAAGGAAAATAGAACCATGCTACCAACCACAAGAAAGGCCCCATGAGCATCAGTTCAAGTAAAAATTGGGGGACTCACTACTGCTTAACCCATCTATTTAGAACTTAAAACATTATCCCAGGGAAACAAACAATGCAACTCTAAACCAATCTATGAGTCAACCCATCGTCAAGTAGAAGAGAGGGTGGTAAGGTACCTCTCTAAAACCTTAATCAATCGAAAGGGGGTGGGAAACAAGGAAATACTGAAACACATAACACCCTAGTAACAAGAGCACATAAGATAACATAATATCACCCTAGTAATTTCCAGAGCGAACAACTACAGGTTAAAGTTCATAGTCAATGCGATAGGATTTACGTTGGACAATGATTTAAAGGAAATCAATAAAATTTGGTTCCAATTGAAATACCTCTAAACTGAAGGCATGAATTTAGGATATAAACAAGAAGAGATGTGACATACTAAAAGACTTCCTTTCCATTAAAAACGCTTTAGTGAAAACGCAGAAGGAAATCCAACAACCTCGAAGGACGTGAACGAAAGGGTTAAAATACATAAAATCTCTTCAACGCAAGGGACTGAATTGGGTGGTAGGAGTGGGTGCCATCATCAATTACTATTATGGAAATCTGATGAGGAACCAACAATTCACATAAGAAATATTCTAGACACACAGGTATTCTTGTTGGGCAAATTTAAGGAGAAAAACGTAGAGCAATTCGTGGTGCAAGGCTGTAAGACACAATGAGAATGCTCGGCTTGGCGGTTATTCACCGAGATCAAGAATCCTATGGGCCATGCCCATATCCACAATGGTAGTGTGTCCCGTTGACTCGACTTCTCTAGCCTTTTCAACAAGACAATCTTGTTGGTAAGGTGGCTCTCCACATGTCCAGCATCCGTTTTTGGTCTGGTACCATTGGCCCCAAAGTAGAAGCTGTTGTCTTGCCAGCCTGAAATACCGGCTTGTTCTGCTAAACAGGCTTAAAAACTGCTGCTGCTAAATGTCATGGTCCTCGATAGGGGGTCTTCTTCTAAGGAACCCGTCATTGAGGTGTCGTGAACAAGGTTTTTATAGACGTATCTTGATACCAATATGTCTTGTTTAGTTGGTGTCTGATGCTGTTGTGCACTAGATGTTATTAGTCTAGACGGTCTTGCAGGATTCTTGCCTTGACTCCCGCGGTTAAGTATTCTTTAGCTAAGAGGCCTACTGGACTGCATCATGCAATGTTCGAGGAATTTAGACCCTTTCCTTCACATGAAGTTGGATTTAAGGCTGCACATGAACTGGTTGACCTCTAGCTTCTCTTTGTTTAGATGTAGGGCATACTAGAGTATCTCCATAAATATGATCACATAATTTGTCACCTTACGATCCCCTTGTCGTAAGGCATTGAACCCATTGAGCTGGCACTCAATGAATTCCTCTGACAATTAATTTTCCTGGAACCATTCATCGAACCTTTCCCATAACATGACTCTGATGACCATGCTTAGCTGAGGTAGGATCATATTCCACCTTAGAAGAGCGCTCCCCTTTAGCTGAAGACCTCCATGAAGACCTTTGTTCTAGAGGTCATAACCATGAATTGCGAAGCACATCACCTTTTTCTCCATCCATGCCTTGACAACTGAGTCATTCGTGGTAGTCGTGAACTCAGGAACTTAATCTTCTAGTGTTTTCCAGGAAAGCTACTAGTACTGGTTGGGGCTCGTTGTGGACCCTTAGGGGTACAAGTGCCATGGCCTTATCTTAGTACAAACATTTTTTCAAGGCCTTTGGCATTTCATTGGAAGGACCCTTCCAGACCCAATGAAACCTGTGCGACAACCCGCTCATGCTCAAGACTTGTTCTTCTCCCTGGGGGTTGGATCCCTCTGGCGCATGTGCTACTAGAGGCATCACACCTCCTCCCCTGGCACCACGTTGTGAATATCTATGACACCTTTTAATTGTGATTACTGAAAGGAAAATTTAATAATTCAGTTAGCGTCAAGTATTAATCAAGGGGTTAATTCAGTGAAAGACATGGCTATCTAGAGTCATAGGGTTGAACCCACTTTGATACCATATGTAATGGCCCTGCTGTTATGACAACAAAAGCGACGTACAACATGTAATTTTTTTTTTCTTTTAGCTGTGTTAGGTAAATAAAGCATCATAATAAATAAAAACATTCTCGACACAAATTTCACATACAATAATGAAACAATATCAATGCATAACCATCAATTATGACACAATGCAAACACATCATCATTATGAACCATGACACGCATACCGACATATTAACACATTAATTAACAACTGCTCAACATCATCGCATTCCACATTAATAACGATGCATAAACAAATGAATAATAAACACTAATCGACCACATCAATCCATCTACCTAACATCAATTAATCAAGTCACAATAGTAATCCTTCACATAACACACAATAGTCCATAATAAATCCAAGGCACTAACAATTATCATTTAATTTCGTGGTGCAGATACCAAACCCTTAGTCACATACACATCCATAATTAATGATGCAAGAGCAACCAATGGTAACCTAAATATACATAGAATACTAAAGGTGCAAGAGTGTTCCTTTAACCAATCCTACATCATATAAATTTCCAAGGCACAAGAGAATTTAATGACCAAACCATCATACATAGACATACGATAAGGCGCAAGGTAATCAACTTTATTTTATCATGCAAAATTAAAAATAAAATAAAATAAACATGCATCCACATATCCCATAGTGCTCGAGTAAATGTCAACCTTGTTTTCATCACACCAAGGAAATCTAATCACAAATCTAAACATACATCATCAATATTCAAGTGCCCTGATATCTTATTACTTTATCACAACATAATCCATGGCACGAAGGTACTCATCTAAATCTTAACTGGAGCAAGAGCTATAATTCCTAGTCAAACATATGTCAATCATTGATCTAGAAGCACCAGAGTGACAAACATAATTTAGATGGCACAAGAGGTTATAAAATCTTAATCAATTCATTTTCTACATTAATTTAATGGCGCCAAGGAAAATCTAAACGTGCCACCTATTACACATCAATAAAAGACGTAATTACCACATATGACACGCGGCAAGGAATAAAAGAGGAAGGAAAAATGAGACAAGGAAAATAGAACCACGCTACCAACCACAAGAAATGCCCCATGAGCATCATTTCAAGTAAAACTTGGGGGACTCACTACTGCTTAACCCATCCATTTAGAACTTAAAACATCCTCCCAGGGCAACAAACAATGCATCTCTACACCAATCTATGAGTCAACCCATCGTCAAGTAGAGAAAAGGGTGGTAAGGTACCTCTCTAAAACCTTAATCAATCAAAAGGGGGTGGGAAACAAGGAAATACGGAAACACATAACACCTTAGTAACAAGAGCACATAAGATAACATAATATCACCCTAGTAATTTCTAGAGCGAACAACAACCGGTTAAAGTTCTTAGTCAATGCGATAAAGGATTTATGTCGGATAATGATTTAAAGGAAATAAATAAAATTTGGTTCCAATTCAAATACCTCTAAACTAAAGGCATGAATTTAGGATATAAACAAGAAGAGATGTGACATACTAAAATACTTCCTTGGCATTAAAAATGCTTCAATGCAAACGCAAAAGGAAATCCAACAACCTCAAAGGACGCAAATGAAAGGGTTAAAAGCCAGAAAATCTCTTCAACGCAAGGGACTGAATTGGGTGGTAGGAGTGGCTACCATCATCGATTATTGTTATGGAAATCTACCGAGGAACCAAAAATTCACAGAGGAAATATTCTAGACACACAGGTATTCTTGTTAAGCAAATTTAAGGAGCAAAACATAGAGCAATTCATGGTGCAAGGTTGTAAGACATAATGAGAACGCTCGGCCTGCCGGTTATTCACCGTGATCAAGAATCCTATGGGCCATGCCCATATCCAAAATGGTAGTGTGTCCCATTGACCCAACCACTCTTACCTTTTCAACCAGACAGTCTTGTTGGTAAGGTGGATCTCCACATGCCCAGCGCCCGTTTTCAGTCTAGTACCACTAGCCCCAAAGTAGAATCTATTGTCTTGCCAGCCTGAAACCCTAGTTTGTTACGCTGAACACACTTAACAGATGCTGCTTCTAAATGTCATGGTCCCTAGTAGAGGGTCTTCTGCTAAGGAAGCTGTCATTGATGTGTCATGAACAAGGTTTTTATAGACGTATATTGATACCAATATGTCTTGTCTAGTTGGCGTCTGATGCTGTTGTTCACTATGTGTCATCAGTCCAGACGGTTTTGCAGGAGTCCTGCCTTGACACCCACGGTTAAATATTCTTCAGTTAAGAGGCTTACTAGACTACATCATGCAATGTTCGAGGAATTTATACCCTCTCCTTCGCACAAAGTTGGAGTTAAGGCTGCACATGAACTTGTTGACCTCTAGCTTCTCCATGTTTAGATGCAGGGCATACCAGAGTATCTCCATAAATATGATCTCATAATCTGGCACCTTAGGATCACCTTGTCATAAGGCATTGAACCCATCGAGCTGGCACTCAATGAATTCCTCTGACAATTAATTTTCCTGGAAATGTTCCCATAACATGGCTTTGACGACCATGTTTAGCTGAGGTAGGATCATCTTCCACCTTAGAAGAGTGCTCCCCTTTAGCTAAAGACCACCATGTAGACCTTTACACTGGAGGTTGTAACCATGAAGTGCGAAGCACATCGCCTTTTTTTCCATCCATGCCTTGACGACTGAGCCATTTTTGGCACTCGTGAACTCGGGAACTTAATCTTCTAGAGTTTTCCATAAATGCTACCAATATTGGCTGGGGCGCATTGTCAACCCTTAGGGGTACAAGTGCCCTGGTCTTATCTTAGTACAAACGATTTTTCAAGGCCTCTAGAATTTCCTTGGAAGGACACTACCAGACCCAACGAAACCCGCACGAAAACCTGCTCATGCTCAAGGCTTGTTCTTCTCCTTGGGGGTCGGACGCCTCTAGTGCATGTCCTACTGGAGGCATCACACCTCCTCCCTTGGCACCACATTGCAAATATCTATGATGCCTTTTAACTGTGATTACAACAAGGAAAATTTAATAATTCAGTTAGCATCAAGTATTAATCAAGGGGTTAATTCAGTGGAAGACATGGCTATCCACAATCACAGGGTTGAACCTGCTCTGATACCATATGTAATGGACCCTTCTGTTATGAAAACAAAAGCGACGTACAACAGGTAATTGATTTTTCTTTTAGATGTGTTAGGTAAATAAAGCATCATAATAAATAAAAACATCCTCGACACAAATTTCAAATACAATAATGAAACAATATCAATGCATAGCCATCAATTACGACACAATGTAGACACATCATCATTATGAACCATGAAATGCATACCGACATATTAACACATAAATTAACAACCACTCAACATCATTGCATTCCACATTAATAATGATGCATAAACAAATGAATCATAAACACTCATCGACCAAATCAATCCATCTACCTAACATCAATTAATCAAGTCACAATAGTAATCCTTCACATAACACACAATAGACCATAATAAATACAAGGCACCAACAATTATCAGTTAATTTCATGGTGTAGATACCAAACCCTTAGTCATGTACTCATCCATAATTAATGACACAAGAGAAAACAACGGTAACCTAAATATACATCGAATACTAAAGGTGCAAGAGTTTTCCTTTAACCAATTCTACATCATATAAATTTCCAAGGCGCAAGAGAATTTAATGACCAAACCATCATACATAGACATATGAAAAGGCGCAAGGTAATCAACTTTATTTTATCATGCAAAAGTAAAAAAATTCTAAAATAAACATGCATCCACATATCCCATAGTGCTCGAGTAAATGTCAACCTTGTTTTCATCACACCAAGGAAATATAATCACAATTCTAAACATACATCATCAATATTCAAGCACACCGATATCTTATTACTTTTTCACAACATAATCCATGGCACAAAGGTACTCATCTAAATCTTAACTAGAGCAAGAGCTATAATTCCTAGTCAAACATATGTCAATCATTAATCTAGAAGCGCCAGAGTGAAAAATGTAATTTAGATGGTGCAAGAGGTTATAAAAGCTTAATCAATTCATTTTCTACATTAATTTAATGGCGCCAAGGAAAATCTAAACGCGCCACCTATTACACATCAGTAAAAGACACAATTACCACATATGACACACAGTAAGGAATACAAGAGGAAGGAAAAATGAGACAAGGAAAATAGAACCATGCTACCAACCACAAGAAATGCCCCATGAGCATCAGTTCAAGTAAAACTTGAGGGACTCACTACTGCTTAACCCATCTGTTTATAACTTAAAAAATTATGCCAAGGCAACAAACAATGTAGGTCTAAACCAATCTATGAGTCAACCCATCGTCAAGTATAGGAGAGGGTGGTAAGGTACATCTCTAAAACCTTAATCAATCGAAAGGGGGTGGGAAACAAGGAAATACTGAAACACATAACACCCTAGTAACAAGAGCACATAAGATAACATAAAATCGCCCTAGTAATTTCTAGAGCGAACAACTACTGGTTAAATTTCTTGGTCAATGCAATAAAGGATTTATGTCGGACAATGATTTAAAGGAAATCAATAAAATTTCGTTCCAATCCAAATACCTCTAAACTGAAGGCATGAATTTAGGATATAAACAAGAAGAGATGTGACATACTAAAAGACTTCCTTGGCATTAAAAATGCTTCAGCACAAACACAGAAGGAAATACAACAACCTCGAAGGACGTGAATGGAAGGGTTAAGAGCCATAAAATCTCTTCAATGCAAGGGACTGAATTGGGTGGTAGGAGTGGCTTCCATCATCAATTACTATTATGGAAATCTGACGGGGAACCAACAATTCACAGAGGAAATATTATAGACACAGAGGTATTCTTGTTGGGCAAATTTAAGGAGCAAAATGTAGAGCAATTCATGGTGCAAGGCTATAAGACACAATGAGAACGCATGCAGTCACATTAAGGTCATCTACCTCTGGGTGAAAATGCTTTGATTAAAATTAGATTTGATATGGCTTGGGGTTCAAGGTAAACTTAGAAGTTGTTATATTTTCATCTTCAAACTAACAAATGATTCTTAAAGGCCACAGGCCTTGCTCAGTGGACTAGGAATCGACAACTTAGTGTTTTAAATGGATAAGTAATAGGAAGTCGAAACCCTATAGCCATCACCTGGTAGTAGGAAGATTCATCATAGTTATACTAAATATTTTTTGATAGCCCGTCTAATTCCAAAGGGAGAACATTGCTTGAATGTAGAATCAAATACATGTGTAAATCACAGTGGGAATAAGTTGTTCCATAAGTATCTTGTAACAGATCTTTCCTTTAACATTTGCACTTTTAAAAAATTTAAGAATAAAAACCTGTACAAGAAAGATGTAATTGAATTTGGATCTTTCCTTTAACCTGTGCACTTATTGAAAAATTAAGAATAAAAACATTTACAGGAAGGATGTATTTGTATTCAGATCTTTCCTTTAACCTGTGTAGTTATTGAAAAATTAAGAACAAAAACATTTATAGGAAGGAAGCTTAAATGTTGATGGTGATAGTTTCTTATGTCTCTCTGTAATATGTGAAACCTTTTACGGTTTGTTTCTTACCTGGAATTTGTTTCCATGTTTCTGCAAACTAAAATGACAAAATCATACATTTAAGGTAACAATTAAATTAATAAATAATAATTCGCTGGGCATTACCCACAAATTTCTCTCCGCATTAACATGATTTTTGCAGGCAGGGGATCACTAAAACAAATGGATAACTTTCTCAAACGCAGGGATAAGGTGCCCACCAAAACCCAAAGAAGATAGAAAAGGGAAACAATGCCCCATAAAGGGAAATTCGTGGTGTTTTCAGACAATACTCTGTGGTGTAAAACTCTGGGATAAGTCACCAGTGCAGAGGTGACTTGTTGAAGAAAAAGCTGGGGTGAATTACCAACACAGAAATGATTCTTGGAGGCACAAATGCCTGGGTAAAGGTTAACACAATGTGTGCTGCATGTTGTGTGGTTTGTGAAGAACTGGGTGAAAGCTATCAACGCAGAAAAAAGGGAGGGAATACATGCCCTGAGAAAACACAAGGTTGGGAGGAAAATTATAGCTCCTTGAGGATAACAAGTATCCAAATGCGATCGGTACTAAAATTCCCTTAAAAAAAAAAAGGAGATTCAATGATTTATCAGTAGCTATAGGCAGAAGGAAAGAATGTCGTAAGGGATTGACCGTGTTGTCGAGGGATAATCTGGTTGGAAAGGAGGTGATGAACAAATATTTTTTTTTTAAAGAAACTCAAAAACAAAATCATCCCGGAAATTGTTGGTCCACAGGAAAAATCCAGTGAAAAAATTTACACCACTATTCTAAAACTTCCCCTAAGCTCAACGAAGTGATCACGAATTCTTTATAATTAATCTAAGAAGATAATTTGCGTCTAACCCACAAAAGGGGGTGCGTAAAAATCCACAATCAGAAAGCAAATAAAACAAAGGGTTCACGAGTAAACACTTAAGGGAATAAGAGAATCGATTCTTCATAAGGCTTTGCAAAAATTCTCATTCATTAACTAATTGTAAGAATTAAAACAATGTATAATTCATAATTACAACAACTTATGATAATTACGACGAAAATCAAATTAAAACTTAAGAAAATTTGATCTCAGAATAGGAGTACCTTAACCGACAAAAAATATGGTTCCTCGTGCTTGCGCTCCATCCAACTCCCCACTTGCTAACCGTGAAGACCTCACAAATACCTCCCAGCCAACGCTAGGGGTACTCTTCTTCCCCCTCATCCCCCCGAGCCACAAAGGGGCCATGCACACAACCAGAGAAATCTAGCTCCCAGCTCGCCTCGCAAGGTCGAGCTACCACTCTCTATTCGAGCTGGGCTTCCCAACTCCCACAAGAAAAAATCTGGCAGCGTAACCTTACACATACCAGTCGTGATGCATTCCTCTCCTATGACATATATTTTATAGATTTTTTATTAGTGACCTTTCCATTTTCACATTAAATTAGTTTTATTAAAAAATTATTAGGAAATATTCTCCCCCGTACACTTGTCACCCAATCCCTTAGTTGCACCAGAAATTCATTTAATTAATTAATTTAAAGTGTCAATTTCCCTCACCCACCTAAACACATTCCTAAAAACACTCCTTGATGTCCCTTTATTCCCTCACATTCCCTTAATGACTGACGTATTTCTTAAGGCTTAGTTGAGTTCGAAATTGGAAAGTTCTCTAGACTAGATTCCCATCTATGTTCCACATTCCTTTTGTATTTAAGTTCCCCCTTTTTGGTCTAAGTTATAAATTATCAAGTTTTGCACATAGATAACAATTATTTTTTTTTGGATAATTTAATTCTCTTTTAAATTCCAAATTGATTTTTCTCTATTCCCCATTTATTAATAGATTAATTAATTTGTATACCTCATACCCTATTTAGACATAAGCTTTAATTTCACTAGGTTTAGCATTCTTTCTTTTTAGGGAAATTTTATAATTAATAAACTTTATTCATACAACATTTATTTTAAGGATGACCAGGACAAAATGAGATATTGTGTTCTAGGTACCTAGGTTCATTGACTCACCAGTGTTAAAACCACGATGTGCCCTTCAAGACAGACTATGTGCTCCAAGGGTGCCACTCGCCTCCCTTCATGTTTCATTTATGGGACGTGCCCTTCAAGACACACTATGTGCTCCAAGGGTGCCACTCTCCTTTTGAATTATTTTGGTAGACGTCGAACCCTTGGATTCAATACTCCGTTAGGTTGTTGTAGTGAAGTGGATAGGTTGTTGCAGTGAAGTGGGAAGTGGAGTCTGTTCGTTTTGAGTTGAGAGGATGGATGATATGCCTTGGTGTTTAGTGCCTTAGCCATATTTGTTGGGTCATGGAATGACTTGAAAGTCACGATGATAGTGCTAGAGTTTGAATTCTTACAAGAGGTGTAAGGTAGTTTCTTTCTAGGAGACTAATGGAGTCAGAAAGGAGTCAACCAAGAATTATTGGTAATTAAACTGAATTTCTAGAGCATATACCAAGTGACTTGGGTGATGTTCGCTCACCTTTAGGATAGGAAATTGGATCAGGAAGAGCTCACCTTGGTGACTTGCAGATGATTGTGCGATTCAAGATCCGAGAGGGTCATTGGTTGAGGTTAGCAATAATATTAGTTTGAACGTGCCTAAGGCATGTAATTTCTTTGAGGTGACTCATTCTACCTAGATAAATTTGGACAGTTTGTTGGGACGTTTTGAGGAGTGTAGGTCTATTGGCCACACTCATCTCAAATGTTGAGCCATGTTGATGTGACTTGATGGAAGGAGGTGAGTTGAGAACTTGTGTTTTGTTGGAGGATTGTGCGAACACGGAGATTGCAACATGAGGTGATTACTTGGACATGGGAATTTCTCTTTCTTTGGGCAGCATGGTTGAGGGAGAAGCCTAACCATTCCAAGGTATAGAGAGGTAGAATTAGCGACATGTCTAGGTAATGAAGTAGTGAGGCAATGATAATATAGACATATAGTTCTTGGATCATATTGGCTAACTGTGGCATGAGGTGGACAATGGAGTCAAGTTGTCACAAAATACTTTGTTTTGGGGTAAATTCATAGTGCAGGAAAGTGAGGGGAAACCTTACCTTGGTTTTAGATCATTGTGTGAATATACCAAATTACAAAAAGGAAGTGACCAAATTGTGCATGAGGGTGTGTAGTCTTGAGGAGTGTGATGGTTGGACTTGCCATTCAACTAGTTCATAACTTGGGTGAGAACAACAACATGACAAGGGGGTCAAGATTACAGATGCACTAGTAATTTTGAAGTGCAACACTTAGACATTTTGGAGGATCTCTCCTTGACAAAGATCAAATGATGGAAACGATAGTGAGGCACTTTCCTTAGTCTTTGGAGTTGGACAAAGTAATGAATATGTCATGAGTTGGGTGTGACAATTGGACTAGTGACCCAATCAATCCAAGGCACGGGGGAATTCAGTGTGTAGATACATGGAAAAATTGGTTGAAGTATGGCCGCAACTACAATTTGATAGGAGTTCAACACTTAGACAAACTTTTTAAGTGAAGTGGGAAATAGTCAGTAGTAGCAGGAAATGACAACAAAAATGGAATCAAAGAGCATCAAGGAAGAAACATTGTAGTAGGAGAGTGCAGAAGAGTTGGGTGACTTTCATCCTTGGAGTTGGGTGAAATAACTGCATTGACTCAGGAAGTAGATTGTGCAGATTTGAGTGTAGTACAATTTGGTTTGCAGAAACTTGGGGTTTCCATTTTGGAATAATTTTGGGTTTTCGGTTGGTACAAAACTTGGGGTTTCCAACAAAATTAGTTGCAGTAGAGGCATGAGTTTAGGCATAGACTTGGCGATCACATATTTTATGGATATTTCTGAGGACAACAACAAATTGAGGTGGGGGAGGATGTAAGGTATTTGGCTATATGGGTATAGAGACATTCACTCAATTCCTCAAGAAGATGGAACTTAGGGTTGCTCTGACACCCAAGTTGTGAAGTGGACTTCTTGGGCATGTAAACATAGCAAGGGGATTTCCCAAGTATGAAGCGACCAATATATTGGGGCACACCGACATGAGTGGTGCACCAAGTTTGGGTGTGCCACTCCCAAGAGGCATGATGGTTGACAAGTGCATGGTTTTGTTTGGGTGACTAGGTCCACAAAAACTTGGGGTTTCCATTTTGGAATAGTTTGGGGTTTTTAGTTGGCACAAAACTTGGCATTTCCAACAGAATTATTTGCAACAGAGGCATGAGTTCAGGAAGAGATTTGGTGATCACATATTTTATGGATATTTCTAAGGACAACAATGACTTGAGGTGGGGGAGGATGTAAGGTCTTTGGCTAGATGGACATAGAGACCTTCACCCAAGTCCTCAAGAAGATGGAACTTGGGGTTTATCTGACACCGAACTTGGGAAGTGTACTCCTTGGGCATGTAAACATAGCAAGGGGATTTCCAAAGTATGAAGAAACCAATATATTGGGGCACACCGACATGAGGGGTGCACCAAGGTTGCGTGTGCCACTCCCAAGGGGCACGATAGTTGACAAGTGCATGGGTTTGTTTGTACGACTGGGTCCAAGAAAGGGCACAATGATTTGTTTGGGTGACTAGGTTCATGAAGGAACATGATGATTCATTTGGAAACATGGGTTCGCAAAGGGATGTGACACCCCCAAAGGATGCAATGGTTCACAATGATGACCTTTGGAGTCCCTATAAGAGAAAAAGGGTGCACAACCAAGGAAGGAATATTTGAAGACAAGGAGATCAAGAATATCTCTGTGGTTCTGAGGTAGACAAAGAGAGGCGAGCTCCCTCAAGGAGCCAAATCACTCCACTTGGGAGGACTTGTGCTACCTTGAGGTGGATTCATTAGACATAGTTGGGAAAATTTCTCTTGGGATAATTTTGGGGAAGTTTGGAAACATATTTCTGTTGGAGGAATGTGTGAGGTAGAATTGAAATTTGTGAAGTCTTTGGAAACAAAGAGACAACAAGTTTGTGGTTGAGGGAATGTCTGATGTGCACCATATGAGGTTGTGATAGAGGGTCTTGGTGTGATGAATATATTTATGAGTGTCTTGGTGAGGTGAGGAAATTCATGTGACTCTGTGTTATTTGTAAACCAATCCAATAGTGTTCAAGTTGTAATTGTTTCATAAAAACAAAGCCTTAGCCAAGTGTTAGGCACAATTTGTACCACCCTCACGATATCTATGTTTCTCTTGTTTGTTTCTTTTTCATTCTCCTAGATTCACATGTTCATGGATGTATGCTTGAATATGACTAAGTGTTAAAGTTGTTAACAAATGTCTAAGTATACAAGAGTTGCACTAGATTAGGAGTGTGACTGAATAGTAGCCTAGAACAGAGTATGGGTATGATCTAGGTGAAGAGGCATAGTCTAGACTAAGTATCCTTAGCGTTTCCAAGCATCCAAGTGACAAATGTTGCGATGTCACACACCCTTAGGAGGTAAATGATTGCAAGGTACACTGTGGGGATGTGACAATGGTTACATTTCTTTGTTTTAAATATTTTTTTATAATTTATTTTTAAATATTTTTTTTTTAAGACTTTGTTTTAAATTTAAAGGGAGGGTAAGGGTGGAGTGGATATAGGTAGGGTGATTTTATTTGCAATGATGTTGATTTTTTGGGCCACAGTTTCAAATGTGTTTAAATTTTAAACATGAAAAGAAAAAGGGAGTTACTACTAGTACCTCTTTTCAATTTAAAGTTTTTTTTTTTTTTTTTGGTTGCTTGATTTCATGTTTGTCCTTCTAGCCGACCTTCCTTTTGATATATTTTTGAAATTTTAGCCCCTGTGATTCTTAAATTTCTACCTGTATCACTTTGAAACTTATTCTCTGCAATTCCACATGTCCGACCAAAATTGGATGTTCCAAGTGAAATTTAGGGTATCTTTTCCAAACCTTGCATCTTTTTGGTCTATTCTGGATAGTGAACTTGTACAAAATTCTATATGTCCAATATTGGATAACTGATTCTAAAATTCACATAAAAAATACTATGGACTGTCCTCTGTCCAATGCAATTGGTCTCAATGAATCATGATCCTCTATGAAGAAGATATGACTATTTTACCCAAAACACATGTTTGAGACTATCTATAGGAATAATAAAAATAGACTATCTTCCTTAGGGTGTATCTATGAAAGTAAAATGACCTAGAAGATGAAATTTGTACCACAGGTACCTTGATATGTCTTCTAAATATCCTTCAAGTTTCACTTTCTAAAGTGGCCCCAAAAAATGTTATAGAGAAAATTCCAAGATGAATTTCTTAAGGAAGAAAAACCCTAGGATCAATGCTATGATACCAAATGTAATGTTCCAAATGCTTAAAATATCATAACAAAACAAAAGTACACACCATGTACAAAATATGAGCATGGAGAACAACTCCAATACAATAAGTTACACAATAACTCCTTAAACAATATGAGAGCCTCCTCTACATAACCAAATACATTCATACAACACAATTCACCTCTCTCAATAATGAATACATGATATATATATATATATATATATATATATATATATATATATATATATATATATATATATATATATATATATATATATATATA
>ML854361.1:29081-45791 GCA_009831015.1 Picea engelmannii | reverse complement strand
CTTAGGTCTACTATACAATTATCGACACTAGGTCCTACAACTTGTTTTTCCCCCGAAGCCATCTCGACTTGTTTAAAGTCATCGTACTCGTAGGCTGCCAGCCCACTCTTTTCTAATTCAAATGGTGAAATGAAACTATCTGTTGCACCAGAATCAAACAAAATCTTAACATTGATATGATTTAGCGTACCTGATGAATCCACTATGGTGGATTGATGTTCGACCTGGCGGTTATTAACCGCTGCGTAAATCTGGTGGTTGCTACTTGACCTTTATATATATATAAATAAATTATTTATACTAAATTATTCAATTTACTCAAAATTATTTTTACACTTTAAAATATAAAAATAAACGAAAACCCACATGGATTCGGGCACGCATGGATTCCACGTGCCTGTCTGAATTCCTCTAGTTCCCTCATATCTAACCCCATCATTCTACACCTGTCAGCTTTTCGACTCTCTATGCATCCTTCCTCTGCCTCCACTTTCTCATCCGTTGGGACTTTCCTCGCATCATTCTTTGTCCACCACAGATCTGCCTCTGCTCTATTCAGAGGTTTCCAAAATCTCCCTTGCCATGGCTCACATCCTTGTCATTGTTCTGAGAACCTTGCTAGTGCTGGGTATTGTTGTATCTGCTACCAGATCATTTGTAGAAACAAAGGATATTGATATGGTCACTGACAATATCCAGGACCTGGAGTCTAGTCTCTTTAAAATATTGGGAATCAATCGCAAGTCTGTACAATTTGCGGAGTTCGCTCTCAGGTATGGTAAGAGGTACGATTCAGTTCGCCAGCTTGTGCACAGTTTCAATACCTTCATGAAGAACGCGAAGTTGATCAAGTCAAGAATTTGCATGAACCTTTCCTATACTTTGGTGATAAAGGGTAATTTTCCTATTTTGCAGTGCAAAAAAGAAAATGATTTGCTTGTAATTCCAGTTCTGTACGGATTTTGGTGTTTTTCTTTCGGTTTATTTCCTTTGTATTTATAAATTTATTCATCTGTGTATATGCATGTAATTAAATGAGTATATATGTATTCATATACATCGTCTTCCCATTTTGCCCCTAACTGTGAAATTCCCCGACTCTATTTCGGGTTTCAGGGTTTCCTTATGCCCGATGTCGACAGTTTCCTGTCCTCATGGACTCTCGATCTCTGATATGCCGATGCGCTACCTTCTAGCTTTAGTTGTCCCTTTACTATGCTTTGGTCCATATGACCCTCTCCTATGTGACCGTAGTCCTATTCCATGTCAGGATTCGGGGTTTCACGACTCTCGCTGTCACGAACTTCTGTCCTCACAGTCTCCCAATTACCGATCTACCAATGTGGTACTTTGTGCGTTAGCCCACCGGGCCAAGCCTTTGGCCCATATGGACATTATCCGACAAGGCCACATCTTTGTTCCCCCCCATCGGGGTTTCAGACATCGCAATGCCGAAATGTATGAACCCCGTGTCTACGGGATTCCCGATATCTCGATACCCGATACGCTTCTTCCTGTCACGTTAGCCTTTTCTGGCTATACCGAGGTCCATGTGACCTTCTCTGGCATGATCGCTACCTTATGGCTCCCCATCAGGGTTTTGGTCCTTCTCAAGAAAGAGTTTCATCACTTCTAAAATTTGCGATTCTTTTTATCATTTACCTTTGGACAATGAGTGGTTAAAAGTTTACAAAATATAAATTTTCAGCGCCCCTTTAAAAATTTATTTAAAGCGGGTTATAACTTTAAATTTGCGATTTTTTCAATTAATGTTTAAGGAAATCGCGATTCAGAGTTTTCCCATAACAAATGATCTATGTAAATTGAATCACGAAACCCCAATCTTTGATTTCGTGATGTGATTAAGTCTTAATTAAAACATCAATTAATCAATTCTTTTAATGAAGGTTTAAGAGCTAAGTTAATTACGTCACGTTTTCGGGGTTCACGATTTCGTAGTGAATGGATACCTTGTCCATGAAACTCGCGATATCTCGATCCACGATGCAATCTGCCACCTGTCCACTGTTGACCCTTCCATGGGCCCCGCTATCCCTTGACCCATCGGGAAATCGCGTTTCGCGATTTCGAAACTCTTGTTGCTATGTTCCTAGGACTCTCGATATCCCGATCCACGATGACAATTGGCTTCCACTACAGCGCTTTCCACTTTTCGGAGAATCATGCCTCACTTTTGTGAACTGCAAGGACCACTCTTCCATGGTATCTGCGATTTCCCGATTGGCGATGACCCGATAGACGACCTCCTATCGGGACCTTTCCCGATGGCTCCGATCACTGGCATGCATCCCAAGAATGAATGGTCCTGATCGCCTCTCGTTGTTTCGGGGTTTTCAATGCCAAAGTCCATGGAATTCCCGATTCCTCGAATCCCGACTCTCCGGTTGGCTGACAGCTGGACCCTCACGATGGCACTATCCTCCCTCTCTGATGCGCGGTCAGCTGGCCCCACTCATCGGGGTTTCAGACTTCACGATTTCGAAATGCAGAGATTTTGTGTCCACAAAATCCCCGATATGTTGATCCCGGACTTTCTTCGGATCTCTAAAACGCGTCCTAAATGGATGGATGGTCCAGGTTAAGCCTCGGACTTCGCCAAACACCAACCCAAAAGCACTTATCTGTGTGAGTCCCGATGGCCCAAACGTCGATGACTCTCCAATGGTTGCCACCTGTCCCAATCAGATGGATGACTCTGATTGTATTGGGGTTTTCACCATGGATTTCCCCGACCTCTTTCTCACAGAACTCCTGATTTGCTGACTCTCTTCATATCTTCACCATGTGTCTCACCCTGATGGACGGTCCAGATCTGATCTTTCTATTTCGAGACTTAAAATGTCTCGACTTCCTTGACCTCGTGAATCCCGATTTCATGAACGCTGATATCCCGATGCCTTCACACCTGTCATTGGGATTTCTCCTTCTACCCTCTAGGACCTAACTTCCTCACAACTCCATGCAGATCCAACGGCGTTCGGGTATCTGCCCGAGATCTGACGGCTCAGATCCGTTCTCCTACGTAATAGACAACTCTCCTTGGCACGGTTAAAATTTGTATGGGTTTATAGTTCCTGAGATTTTTCATTATTAAAAATTCACCGAGGCTAATACAAGCAAGTAGTTTACACCATTCCCGCGCAATACAAGTCTTCAAAATTTCCTTTTTCTGACTGTGCATTGGCAGTTCCTTGTTTAGGTAAGTTCGAGATGAAGTAGGCCTTTTCAAGGTCTTGCAAAAGTCCTATTGCATTTTATATAGTATAATTCATGTAGTGACGCAGAGCGCGCCACCCAGGCACATCTGTTCTCACAGGATCTTCTTCCTTCTCGCCTGAAGAACTCCAAGGTTCTTTTATTTCCCTGTCGGGAAATCTGCACCCACAACAATCTTTCCCCGAGGTCTCCCCTTTACCACTGGGAGATCAACTAAATCTCGCGATCTCGCAAGTTCATGAATCAAAGCCTCCGACTCTTCCTTTCCAATCTTGTGACACCCGAACTGGCGATACAGGTCTATCTCCTTTCTTTATTAGTGCCCTCACCGCATGCAACCGTGGGTTAGGCTTAAATGTTAGCACCTCTCACAACCTCACAACCTCGCCACCTCGCTAGTTTAACGGTCAAGTTTTCACCCCCCTATTCCACGAATCCCCGAGATGCGAGAATTCAACGGAGTGCTGACTCCTGTCTCCAGGCAATGCGTGTCCACCCTTCGACTACGCGGGTCCCACCTCATCCTCTACAACGCGTCCACATGAACCTTGGCTCTCATCACTTCGCGACTCGCGAATCCTAATGCCAATACTTCAATACTTCTCGCGGCGAGATCCCAAGGTATTTGTGCCACTTGTAATCCACTCACCGGCTACTCTATGGCCCGCACAGTCCTCCAGCTGTCGGGATATCGCTTCTTGCAATCTCACGATCCCCATGACCAAATCCTTGAGTCTTTTCTCGTGAGGATCTGATACATGATCCCACATGCAGATCCAACGGTCCTCCTACGATCCAGATCCAATGGTTATCCTCCTTCTCGCGCCTCATGTCCTTGTGACTTGTAGTACCCAATATTTGGGCTCTCACCCTGTGAACTCCCGAGTTCGGGAGATCTCTTGATCTCTGACACCTATCCTTCTCAGATGAATGGCTCCTAGCCTTCTTTCCACTTCGCCCCTCGTGACTTGGAGTACCCAACACTTGGGCTCTCAACCTGCGAACCCCAAGTTCGTGAGATCTCTCGATCTCTGCCACCTCGCCTCCTCAGATGGATGGCTCTTAACCTTCTCACCAATTTTCCACTCGCAAAGCTGAAGGACCTCCCTTTTTGTCCTCCAATGTCCGAGTCTGTGAGATGAGAGAATCTCCTGAAACACGTCCTCCACAACAAACGGCTTTGATCTTGTATGGATATCGCATCTCGCGATATCACTGTTCTTGTTACACAACTTTTGGGGCTTCAACTAGCGAGTCCCCGATACACGATACCACGTGTAGATCTGACGACTCCTATGACTCGAAATCGACGGCTCTGCCCCTTCTAAGCTTCAAACTCTTTGGACCTTCTCTCTGTAACCTCCTTGCATCTCTGCAATATCTAACGATCCTTGAAACTTTGCGAAATCTCCTCAGAGGATTTCGACCGTCCGTTCTTCCTTGTGTAATCCACGAAATGAAAGAGTGTCCCTCCACGAGACTCCTTCGCTTCTTCGCCATCCTGTGACGCTTCTCCCCGACTTCTGACAGTAGCTTCCCTATTCCTCCTGAGCCTTTCCACAACTTCAGTCTTTAGGAAAAAACTTTGCATGCACTCCTTGCAGAAAATCTTCAATCACGTCTAAGTGTTGAAGTTGCTCGACCCTGCGCTATCCTGCAGCAACAGTTTTTCAAAGCTTCTGCTCAGATACATCATTGAGACTTCCTCCCTTAGCCTGTGCACTCCTTGCATGACTTTAACAACCCACTTTCACTTCTAAGTGCTTTGAGAACAAGAGTTTAACTCCCTGAACCTTCTGTCAACGCACTCCTTCCGGACGACTTCTACTGCACTCCTTGCAGGAATCCTCGCTCAAAACAGAAACAACTGTAACTCACCTCACTTCCTCTCAGATTTCAATATCAACACATGAAATCATATGCACAACATCTCAAAACAATACATAACAGAAAGGAAACATTCATGAGCATATTATCAACACACACACACACAGAACACGAAACCATGAATCTGAATCAATTCCTTCTATTAATTCAAGATCTATACATGGATGTCTTATACAACTCTCTATTATTCTCCTATTCTCTTCCTACTCTGGATAATGTTGGCTCCCTTATCTCTATTACAATGTGGAATGAGGGTGTCTATATCCGTTTTCCCTCCTACGCTCTAAAACTTTCTAATCTAAGAATTCAATTCTATCTAACTGCATCTACTACTATAAATGCCTCTGTCTATCTCAGACGAGAGCGTATGGCTCGAGGTCTGATTACATTTTACCAAGGCTATCTGAAACGAGAGCGTATGGATCGAGGTCTGATCTCATTTTACCAAGGTGCCTAAATTAAATGATCTCATTTATGTTTGTGCATCAACTTCAAGGGAAATTCAAAAACTTGCGTTGGACGTCTTCCAGCTGTCTTCTGCTTCCACGTTGGTTTTTCTTGTCGTGAGGGATGCTCCCGCATCATACTCCCTCGCTTGAAAATTTGCATGGGCTCCTTTCCATGAGTTCCTTCACAGTATGTCCATGCTTCTGAATTTCTGCTTTAGTCTCCCAGCTGGCATCTTCAACTGGATGTCCCTTCCACTTGACCAAATATTCAAAATATTCTTTCCTTCTAGTTTTCTTACCCACTTGTTTATTCAGTATCTGTTCCATCTATGGCTTCTCTGCAATTGGCATCTACTTCTGCGACTAGACCTCTAGTTGATCATCACTTTCTACTCTGGCTTCATCAGCTTTATATGGATATAAATCTGAAACATTAAATGTCGGAGATATTCTGATCCCATCCGGTAACTCAATTTCATAAGCATTTTGTCCCATTTTCTTCAAGACCTTTCATGGCCCAATTTTATTCATTTTTAACTTATTATATGTTCCCCTTGGGAACCTTTCTTTCCTCAAATGCACCAGAACTAGATCACCAACTTCAAACTAAAGTTGTCTTCAATGTTGATCTGCTCTGCGCTTGTACTCCTGGCTTGATTTCAATAGTCTCTCCTTCACCCTGGTGTGAAGTTCCTTCATCATTTCAGGGAATTCTTCTGCACTAGCGCTGCTAGTTGAAGTCTGTTCTGAATCCCTCAATTCAGAAACTCCTCTTGGCTGCATTCCATATACAATCTGAAATGGACTTTTTCCTGTGCTATGATTTACTGAATCATTGTATGCGAACTCTGCTTGCAGAAATATACTATCCCAACTGCTAGGGTGATCTTTCACCAAGCTCCTCAACAACTCTCCTAGACTTTTGTTCACCTCTTCCGTTTACCCATCCGTCTGAGGATGATAAGCAGAACTAAACATAAAATTAGTTCCTAGCTTCTTCCATAATGTTCTCCATAAATGCCCTATGAATTTTGTGTCTCTGTCCGAAACTATGCTTTTCGGAAATCCATGAAGTCAAACGATCTCTTTGAAAAAAAAATTTGCGATGTGGGTTGCATCGTTGGTCTTCCGGCATGGGATAAAATGTGCCATCTTGGAAAACCTATCCACTACCATAAAGACGGAATCAACACCTTTTTGGGTCCTTGGCAACCCCAATATAAAATCCATGCTAATTTCATCCCATGGCTTGTATGGTATGGGTAATGGCTAATAAAAACCTGCATTCTCCTTTCTTCCCTTCGAATGCTGGCAAATTCTGCACCTGTCCACAAACTTCTTGACTTCTAACCGAATCCTTGGCCAAAAGTATGACTCGCTCAACTTTGCAAATGTCTTATCATGGCCAAAATTTACTGCCGATCCTCCACTGTGCTTTTCCTTCAACAAGTTCTCCCGCATGGAGCAATTCGGAATACACAGTTGATTGCCTTTGAACAACAATCCATCCTGGATCACGTACTCTATCCACTGACTTCTCTCTCTGAGAACTGGATTCTCAGCTGCTTCATAAGCTTCCTTAAAGTCTGAATCATCTGCATACATGTCCTTAAGATCATCAAAGTCTAACGTCCTAACTTTGAACTCCTGCAACAACAAACACTTCCTTCTCAAAGCATCAACAACTTTGTTAGCAGTACCCAAAATATGTTTAATTACAAATGTAAAATTCTGCATGTATTCTACCCATTTAACATGCCTCTGATTCAGCTTTTCCTGCTGAGTCACAAATTGTAATGCATGGTTATCACTATATAAAACAAATTCCTTTGGAATCAAATAGTACCTCCATTTCTTTAATGCCTGTATGATGGCATAGAATTCTTTACCATACGTGGAGTACTTTTCTTTTTCCTCATTCAGCTTCTCGCTGAAATATGCAATCGACTTGTCTTCCTGACTCATGACCGCTCCTATGGCAAACCTGCTTGCATCACATTTTACTTGAAATATTTTCTGAAAATCCGGCAACACCAAAACCGGTTGTTCCATAATCTTTCATTTCAATAAATTGAAACTTTTCTCAGCCTCTTTAGTCCAGTGAAAAGATTTATGTCTTTTCTTCACTGTGTCCATCATTGCTACACTAATCCCGCTGAAATTTCTAATGAATTTTCGGTAGAAACTAGCCAGTCCATGAAAACTCCTCACCTCAAATACGTTCCTCGGTGATGGCCAATTCTTGATTACCTCCACTTTATCTAGATCCATTCTCAACTCATTTGCAGATATAAAAAACCCCAAATAAATGAGTTTTGTTTTCATGAATGAAGACTTATTCATGTTTATCAACAGCTTCTCTTCCTGTAATTTCTTCATCACAATAGCCAAATGCTCCAGATGTTCAGCATTTGTCTTGCTTAAAATCAATATGTCATACAGATACACGATGAAAAATTTCCCGATGAACTCCTTCAGGACTTCATTCATCAACCTCATAAAGGTACTTCGTGCATTCGTTAAGCCAAATGGCATGACAATCCATTCATACAACCCTGCATTTGTCTTGAATGTTGTTTTCCATTCGTCACCTTCTCTCATACGAATCTGATGATATCCACTCTTCAAATCTATCTTTGAAAAAAAAAATTCCCCACTTAAGCAGTCCATCAGATCATCCATTCTCGGTAATGGGAATCTATACCTGATAGTTATATTATTAATGGCTCTTGAATCAGTGCACATCCTCCAGCCTCCATCTTTCTTCGGACTGAGTACTGTCGGAACAGCACATGGACTCAAGCTTTCCCTGACCAGGCCTTTGTCCAACAACCCCTAGACTTGCTTCTTGACCTCCTCATTCTCCTGGGGTGTCAATCTATACGCGGATTTGTTTGGTAAACTAGCTCCTGGTATGATATCAATATGGTGACTCACGCTCCTCATTGGTGGTAACGAACGAGGTAATTCATCCACTACAATATCAACGAATTCTTCCAGCAGTCCCTGAACTTCTTCTGACAAATCATCCACTCTTGTTCTAGTCAGAACAATTCTCGGTTTTCTGACCACAAAGAATTGTAGATCCTCCTTCTTCTTAACTTCTATAAGAAGTTCCTTCCCACTCATGAGAAGTACTGTGTTGTTTGCCTCCGGCTTCACCTCTTTATCTTCAATCGGATGCAACATATGATTTCTCCCATTCCTTTCCAGGGTATATGTATTCATCCTCCCATCATGAATTACATTCCTATCATATTGCCATGGTCTACCCAATAATAAGTGACAGATATCCATAGGAATAACATCACATAAAATCCTATCATTATATCCTCCTATCTTAATGTCAACTAGGCACTATTTACTGACATTTACCTGATGTCCCTTCTGTAGCCATGAACTTTGTATGGACTCAGGTGATCAGTTGTCTGCAACTCCATCTTTTCTACCATCTCACTTGAAAAGATATTATTGGTGCTTCCACTGTCCACGATGACCTTGCACACTCTATCCTTGGTCTTGCGAGCAGTCCTAAAAAGATTGTTCCTTTGCGTTGAATTCTCCATCTCTTTCTCCGGCGTCAAAAGGACTTTTCGCATCACTAGTGATCTTCTGCCTTCAGCGTACTCTGCCTCAACATCTCGCCTCTGTGCCTCGGTGATGTGAGTCTCTCCAGTTTATTTCCTTTTCTCTAGACACTCGAATGGCTTGTGCCCATTTTTTCCACATGTGAAGCATGTGATTACTCCACCTCTTCCTCTTCCTCTACCTCTGGTACGAGGAAACGTATTATTATTAGCATATCCTCCTCTCTGCTCAGTATGTTGTCCTCTTTGCTCAGCATATGTTAAGAACCTGAATAGATCTACAAATATAATCACCACAAATACTGAATACAAAATAGATCCATAGAGCAAAGATAGAAGAAACCACACTTTATTATTATCAAACCCTTGAGGTAGGGCAACACCATACAATGGATCCTATTATGGAAGGGATCCTCTCCTGTTCACTTGCCTCTTCGAGGGAGCATCCTCCTAATGAGCTTCAGCTCCAAATACAATATTTCTCTTCATGTCTCATTACATTGCTTGAACCTCTTTATATAGTGTTGCCATCACCTAAGAACATTCTAGAGGAGGAATCTTCTAGAAGTAAAACCTTCTAAGAAGTCCTCTTACATTTATTATATCTAACTACCATAGTGGGCCTTATTTAATAATATAGTGGACCTAGTCCACTTTACATTGAATGACCTCCACTATTATCACTATGGGCCCTCTGGGCCCCTCCACTACCTCTCTAGCTACCTTACAGCATATTTCCCTCGCTGTGAACTTCCACCTCTCTCTTCTTGAGTCTTATGTTTTTTCTAGTCATCCTTGGGGTTCTGGTATTTATCTCGGGCAACCGATTTTCCTTTGGGTTGACTTCTGCCTCTGCCTCTCTGACTTTGTTTACAACTCAACTTCTCCTCAGCTTTCAAAGCCAATTGGTAAGCATCCTCCACCATTCAAATGGTCTCCATATTTAATTCATCCTGAATTTCATACCTCAGGCCATTCATATACCTGGCCACCTTTTCGTCATTGCTTTCGCGATGACCTGCTCTGATATTCAACCTGTAAAATTCCTCAGTATACTCCTTCACTGTCATCAGCTTCTGTCTCAGGTTCTGCATCCTCCTGAATAGAGAAATTTGATAATCCCTGGGAATGAATTTTTCCTTCATCTTTGCAATCATTTTGTCCCAGATCTTGATTTTCTGTTTGCCTTGGCAACGCCTGTCAGCTTGCAGTTCATCCCACCACAAGGCTGCATGTCCTTTTAATCTCGTGACGGCCTATCTAACCTTCTTATCATCTTCGATATCTTCATAATTGAAGTAAGTGTCAAGAGCTCTAATCCAATCTAGCAGCTCTTCCGCATCCAGATTTCCCTCATAAATTGGAATGTCCATTTTTAACTTTGTACTCATTCTTGCAAAATCTTTAAGTAAATGTTCACTCACTACATCTTCCCCTGGGATTTCTTCTCCTCCTCTATGCCTCCTACATCAGCTTTGCATCTTCGTGATGTCTCCATGTCCTCCATTCTGGCATCAAGATTACGCATTTCTCTCTCCATGTCTGGATTATGTACTGGACTACCTCTTTCTCTGGACAATTCCCTTTCCTCCTCCAGATCGGGTGATTGTCTAACTCTTCTCCTAGGTGGCATGGTGAATTCTCCTTGTCATCTGCTACAGAAAGAAAATAATCTTTTCTAAGCTTTGATACCACTTGACGCAGAGCGCGCCACCCATGCACGTTTGCTCTCACAGGATCTTCTTCCTTCTCGCCCGAAGAACTCCAAGGTTCTTCTATTTCCCTGTCGGGAAATCTGCACCCACAACAATCTTTCCCCGAAGTCTCCCCTTTACCACTAGGAGATCAGCTAAATCTCGTGATCTAGCGAGTTCATGAATCAAAGCCTCCGACTCTTCCTTTCCAATCTTGCAACACCTGAACTGGCGATATGGGTCTAGCTCCTTTCTTTATTAGTGCCATGACCGCATGCAACCGTGGGTTAGGCTTAAATGTTAGCGCCTCTCGCAACCTTGCAACCTCACCACCTCACCAATTGAACCGTCGAGTTTTCACCCCCCTATTCCGCCAATCCCCGAGATGCGAGAATTCAACGGAGTGCTGACTCCTGTCTCTAGGAAATGCGTGTCCACCCTTCGACTACATGGGTCCCACCTTATGCTCTGCCACGCGTCCACACAAACCTCGGCTCTCGGCACTTCGTGACTCGTGAATCCTAACGAAAATACTTCAGGACTTCTCGCGGCGAGATCTCGAGGTATTCGTGCCACCTGTATTCCACTCACCGGCTGCTCTATGCCCCGCACAGTCCTCCAGATGTCGGGATATCGCTTCTCACAATCTCGTGATCCCTGTGACCAAATCCTTGAGTCTTTTCTCGCAAGGCTCCGATACACGATCCCACGTGCAGATCCAATGGTCCTCCTATGATCCGGATCCAATGGTTATCCTCCTTCTTGCGCCTCACATCCTCATGACTTGGAGTACCCAATATTTGGGTTCTCACCCTGCAAACTCCCGAGTTCGTGAGATCTCTTGATCTCTGACACCTATCCTTCTCAGATGAACGACTCCTAGCCTTCTTGCCACTTCTCCCCTCGTGACTTGGAGTACCCAACACTTGGGCTCTCAACCTGCGAACCCCGAGTTCATGAGATCTCTCGATCTCTGCCACCTGGCCTCCTCAGATGGACGGCTCTTAACCTTCTCACCAATTTTCCACTCGCGAAGCTGAAGGACCTCCCTTTATGTCCTCCAATGTCCGAGTTTACGAGATGAGAGAATCTCCTGACACGCATCCTCCACAACAAACGACTCTGATCTTGTAGGGATATCGCGTCTCGCGATATCGCTGTTCTTGTTACACAACTTTTGGGGCTTCAACTCACAAGTCCTCGATACACGATACCACGTGTAGATCTGACGGCTCCTGTGACTTGAAATCGACGACTCTGCCCCTCCTGAGCTTCAAACTCTTTGGACCTTCTCTCCGTAACCTCCTTGCATCTCTGCAAGATCTAACGATCCTCACAACTTCGTGAAATCTCCTCATAGGATTTCGACCGTCCGTTCTTCCTTGTGTAATCCACGAAATGAAAGAGTGTCCCTCCACGGGACTCCTTCGCCACTTCACCAACTTGCGACGCTTCTCCCTGACTTCTAACAGAAGCTTCCCTACACTTACCCTTTAGTAAGTTCGAAGGTCTATTCCTTCTGAGCCTTTCCACAAATTCAGTCTTTAGGAAGAAACTTTGCACGCACTCCTTGCGGAAAATCTTCAATCACGTCTAAGTGTTGAAGTCGCTCGACCCTGCGTTGTCTTGCAGCAGCAGTTTTTCAAAGCTTTTTCTCAGATACACGACTGAGACTTCCTCCCTTAGCCTGCGCACTCCTTGCATGGCTTTAACAACCCACTTTCACTTCTAAGTTCTTTGAGAACAAGACTTTAACTCCCTGAACCTTCTGTCAATGCACTCCTTGTAGACGACTTCTACTTCACTCCTTGCAGGAATCCTCTCTTAAAAGAGAAACAATTGTAACTCACCTCACTTCCTCTCATATTTCAATATCAACACATGAAATCATATGCATAGCATCTCAAAACAATACATAACAGAAAAAAAACGTTCATGAGCATATTATCAACAAACACACACACAGAGAACACGAAACCATGAATCTGAATCAATTCCTTCTATTAATTCAATATCTATACAAGGATGTCTTATACAACTCTCTACTATTATCCTATGCTCTTCCTACTCTGGATTATGCTGGCTCCCTTATCTCTGTTACAATGTGGAATGAGGGTGTCTATATCCATTTTCCCCTCCTGCGCTCTAAAACTGTCTAATCTAAGAATTCAATTCTATCTACTTGCATCTACTACTATAAATGACTCTGTCTATCTCAGATGAGAGCGTATGGCTCGAGGTATGATTACATTTTACCAAGGCTATGTCAGACGAGAGCGTATGGCTCGAGGTATGATCTCATTTTACCAAGGCGCCTAAATTAAATGATCTCATTTATGTTTGCACATCAACTTCAAGGGAAATTGAAACACTTGCGCTGGACGTCTTCCAGTTGTCTTCTGCTTCCACGTTGGTTTTTCTTGTCATGAGGGATGCTCCTGCATCATGTATTTATTGAAGCTTCCCAACTTCAAGCCTTGGATAGAAGCTTCCCTCGACATTTCATTGATTTCAGGTGTCTATCTTACCCGAAACTTCATTAACAAGTATTGCTCAAATAAAATAAAATTATCAACTCTCTTTTTCGTGCTTAATAACTTTATCAGGACACTTTAAGGGTATCCATTTTGTGGGAAGTGATCCTTCAAACCATCTGGTTTGCTTCCATTATTTTAAAAGGGCGTTCCTTTGAATATTCAGACTAAGATTGTATTAGCTATTTGTGATCCGGTAAAAGGGTATTACCTAAAGCAGTTGCTTGTGATATATATGAGACCATTTGCTTGGATAATGTAGGGGTGCTATCTTGAGTATATTTTCTGATACTATATCACTCATATTGGGTCAAGATGAATGTTTCTTGACACAATCTACTAAGACGCAAATGACGTGTTTTTCTTACAGGTTAAGCGTGGATGGAGTTAACACTTGGGGTTTTGGCCCTTCGGCCCAAATTTCGAACTAAGACGCTCTGATACCATTTGTAACAACCAAATATTTCTAAACATCATTTACTTTCATAAGCAATTTATTTCATGAATTGAGATAATAATTTCATAACATAACAACAATCTTCATAATAGAAACTTCAGTAACTTAAATTTATCAATGAATAATGGTTTCATGGAAGAATGAAATAAACACATAGTTTAACAAATTACCTGGTTCTGATGCTAATTTATGTTGCCTTGCTTCCTTGTTGTTGCCTTTTTGCTACCTGATACACAGACCAACCCAACCATAAACAAAAAATAATTGCCCAAACCTACTGTCCTCCCTGCCAACTAGGAAAACTACCTAGCTCCAGGATATCTATGGATATCCTGGCCCCCGTGCCCAAAACTTCCAGCAACTCGGTGCCTCAACTGATCAAAATGCCATAGCCAGAACTCTACTGCTCCCTGCAAATCTCACAATCCTCCCCCGAATCCATCCTCCATCTCCTCCCTCCAATGTCCCTCACCTCCACCTCCTTTCCTCCCTTATTCCTCCTACATCGACTCCTGCCTTTACTCCCTTACCTGCCCTCGTCCCCGTCCCTGATCCTTCCTTTAATGTTTTATCTTCTCGAGACTAACATGTTATCCATTGTTGTATACACAACCATTTTATATCATATACCAATAATCTTATTAAATCCATTACGCAAGTTATTAAATGTAGTTAGTAGTTAAATTATTAATTAATTAATCACAATTATATCCTTTAATTAGTTAATAACTCACTTAATTAATATCATTAAATCATCTTTGTTTAATAAATACCTTGTTAACACAATTAATCCACTAATTAGTTTTATTTTATAATTCTTAAATATTTATCCAACTAGGGTCATTACACGAATTCACAATTTACCTGATCGGACACAGACAATTTTGGAAACAAACAACAATGTGCTATCGTGAAAACCAAGTAGGATGACATATACAATTTCTTCTCCTTTTTGAATCGTGACAATTCAGAACATATTTCAATGGAAATTAGCTTCCCCTAATAAAAAATGGCATGTTCCTTGACTGTGAAATACAAAATATAAATAAGCATGTGGGAAATACTTGTTGTGGATTCCTTTCCGTTACTCTTATAAACAACCAAGCAATTTCCTGGAATGGATTTCTAAATTAACTAATGTGAAATCTTGTGATATCTTCAAGAATTGTCATCAAGTATTCCAGGAACTTGGGCAGGAGGTCCAACCCATTGTCATTCTTTTGTAGGAACTACTTTGAGTCTTCTCCTCTAAAGGTCAATGTTGGCTCTGACAATCTTAACATCTTTTGGAAGACCTGAGGTGACAAAGAAACATGAGAGTGGTCCCATAGTGGAATAATTATTTGGCCTAAAATATATCTCTCAGCACACCAAGAGACCACCTCCTTACAGTCAAAAATTTTAGGGACACACCTTGCACGAGCAATTCCAGAGATCTAAATTACTTCGTTCTGGGCGGAAGGGGATGATTAGTAAGAGTATGCCCTGGACCACTGGAAGTTTTGGTCCTCATGCCCGAAGATGTTGACTATATCTCCACAGAATTGTTGTCGAGCTAGTGCCATAAGTTTACTAGAACATTTGTTTTCTCCAGACGATGCTTGAAATGAACAGTTGGAGGGGATAATATAACCCTCCGCAAATTTTGTTCCAATGTGTGTGAATGGGAGATCTCCTCGAGCCTTTTGCTCATTAATGACAATCTCTAAGAGTGCTACATGATGACCTGTTACCATTAAAGTTGAGTAATTTCATGCTTATAAGTGTGAAGGTGGTGGGTACGACGAAGAGCAATTGAGGATTGGAGGTTTCGTGAACCCGCCAACCTGATGATGCGCGGAAGACATTCCATGATATTTGAAATGAACACTCAGAAGGTATAATATAACCCTTCGCAAATCTTGTTTTAATGCGTATTAATGGGAGATATTCTTGAGCCTTTCGCTAATTAATGACAATCTCTATGGTTCCTTCATGATGAGCTATTAGCATTAAAGCTTACTAATTGCATATTTAGAAATGAGACTTATATATATATATATATATATATATATATATATAATGTGTTTATAAACATTTTTTTTATTATAAATAAGACTCTTATATATATATGTGTGTGTGTGTGTGTGTGTGTGTGTGTGTGTGTGTGTTTTATTATAAACAAGTGCGAAGGTGGTGGGGACAGGGAAGAGAAATTAAGGAATGGAAAAGTATGAAAAGTGGTTGGACACGCTTCAAGGTACACTTACAAGCGATACTCAGGAGAGGTGAGGGATCAACGGTCAAATTGTATCTCTGTATACTATATATATATATATATATATATATATAGTAATGTTTTTGTAAACAATTTTTTATTATAAGCAAGTGCGAAGGTGTCGGGGCTCGGAATAGAAAGTAAGGAATGGCCAAGTATGAAAAGTGGTCAGACGGGCTTCAAAATAGGGTTACCAAGGATACTCGGGAGAGGTGAGGGCCGGAGGGTAAAATTGTATGTCTTGGAAATTTTGAGTGCAAAACGCGTAAAATGGAGGAGTGCATGATGGGGCAGTACAACGGTGAGTTTGTATATCGCAGAATTTCGGGTGTTGTTTGCAGGTTGTTGAATAATGGAAGCACAATCTTGAGCCCGCCTATCCGGGAACCCACAATCGAGAATGTGGCTAAGTATGGAATAGGTAAATGGTCGGTCGGACTCGTTGTCTTTAATATATTAAAAATTGCAATAGATATCCCATTACCTGGAAAGATCTTTTCTACATGTTTCTATACTAGTTGTGTAGGGATAGTCAGTGTGACTGTCTCCTTGAGGATTTTACTCATTAATGACAACCTTTATGGTTGCTCCATGGTGATATGTTACCA
>ML854361.1:17266-28981 GCA_009831015.1 Picea engelmannii | reverse complement strand
TTGTTGTATACACAACCATTTTATATCATATACCAATAATCTTATTAAATCCATTACGCAAGTTATTAAATGTAGTTAGTAGTTAAATTATTAATTAATTAATCACAATTATATCCTTTAATTAGTTAATAACTCACTTAATTAATATCATTAAATCATCTTTGTTTAATAAATACCTTGTTAACACAATTAATCCACTAATTAGTTTTATTTTATAATTCTTAAATATTTATCCAACTAGGGTCATTACACGAATTCACAATTTACCTGATCGGACACAGACAATTTTGGAAACAAACAACAATGTGCTATCGTGAAAACCAAGTAGGATGACATATACAATTTCTTCTCCTTTTTGAATCGTGACAATTCAGAACATATTTCAATGGAAATTAGCTTCCCCTAATAAAAAATGGCATGTTCCTTGACTGTGAAATACAAAATATAAATAAGCATGTGGGAAATACTTGTTGTGGATTCCTTTCCGTTACTCTTATAAACAACCAAGCAATTTCCTGGAATGGATTTCTAAATTAACTAATGTGAAATCTTGTGATATCTTCAAGAATTGTCATCAAGTATTCCAGGAACTTGGGCAGGAGGTCCAACCCATTGTCATTCTTTTGTAGGAACTACTTTGAGTCTTCTCCTCTAAAGGTCAATGTTGGCTCTGACAATCTTAACATCTTTTGGAAGACCTGAGGTGACAAAGAAACATGAGAGTGGTCCCATAGTGGAATAATTATTTGGCCTAAAATATATCTCTCAGCACACCAAGAGACCACCTCCTTACAGTCAAAAATTTTAGGGACACACCTTGCACGAGCAATTCCAGAGATCTAAATTACTTCGTTCTGGGCGGAAGGGGATGATTAGTAAGAGTATGCCCTGGACCACTGGAAGTTTTGGTCCTCATGCCCGAAGATGTTGACTATATCTCCACAGAATTGTTGTCGAGCTAGTGCCATAAGTTTACTAGAACATTTGTTTTCTCCAGACGATGCTTGAAATGAACAGTTGGAGGGGATAATATAACCCTCCGCAAATTTTGTTCCAATGTGTGTGAATGGGAGATCTCCTCGAGCCTTTTGCTCATTAATGACAATCTCTAAGAGTGCTACATGATGACCTGTTACCATTAAAGTTGAGTAATTTCATGCTTATAAGTGTGAAGGTGGTGGGTACGACGAAGAGCAATTGAGGATTGGAGGTTTCGTGAACCCGCCAACCTGATGATGCGCGGAAGACATTCCATGATATTTGAAATGAACACTCAGAAGGTATAATATAACCCTTCGCAAATCTTGTTTTAATGCGTATTAATGGGAGATATTCTTGAGCCTTTCGCTAATTAATGACAATCTCTATGGTTCCTTCATGATGAGCTATTAGCATTAAAGCTTACTAATTGCATATTTAGAAATGAGACTTATATATATATATATATATATATATATATATATAATGTGTTTATAAACATTTTTTTTATTATAAATAAGACTCTTATATATATATGTGTGTGTGTGTGTGTGTGTGTGTGTGTGTGTGTGTGTTTTATTATAAACAAGTGCGAAGGTGGTGGGGACAGGGAAGAGAAATTAAGGAATGGAAAAGTATGAAAAGTGGTTGGACACGCTTCAAGGTACACTTACAAGCGATACTCAGGAGAGGTGAGGGATCAACGGTCAAATTGTATCTCTGTATACTATATATATATATATATATATATATATAGTAATGTTTTTGTAAACAATTTTTTATTATAAGCAAGTGCGAAGGTGTCGGGGCTCGGAATAGAAAGTAAGGAATGGCCAAGTATGAAAAGTGGTCAGACGGGCTTCAAAATAGGGTTACCAAGGATACTCGGGAGAGGTGAGGGCCGGAGGGTAAAATTGTATGTCTTGGAAATTTTGAGTGCAAAACGCGTAAAATGGAGGAGTGCATGATGGGGCAGTACAACGGTGAGTTTGTATATCGCAGAATTTCGGGTGTTGTTTGCAGGTTGTTGAATAATGGAAGCACAATCTTGAGCCCGCCTATCCGGGAACCCACAATCGAGAATGTGGCTAAGTATGGAATAGGTAAATGGTCGGTCGGACTCGTTGTCTTTAATATATTAAAAATTGCAATAGATATCCCATTACCTGGAAAGATCTTTTCTACATGTTTCTATACTAGTTGTGTAGGGATAGTCAGTGTGACTGTCTCCTTGAGGATTTTACTCATTAATGACAACCTTTATGGTTGCTCCATGGTGATATGTTACCATTAAACCTTAGTTATTGCATACTTGGAAAGAAGTGTGAAGGTGGTGGACACAAGAAACAATGATTAGGAATTGGATATTTCATTAACCCGCCAACCCGACGATCCATGAAAGAGATTCCAAGAAATGGATAAGTATGGAAATTGGATGGATGAGCTTCAAAATAGAGTGACAAGGGCTCCCCAGAAGACGTGAGGCCCTGGCGGTCAAATTGTATGTCTCAAAAATTTTGAGTGAAAAATGTGTAACACGAAACAGGGGATGATGTAGGAGTCCGTCGGTCAATTTTTATATAGCAGAAGTCTGGGTGTTGTTTGTAGGTCATGAAACAATGGAAGTGTAAGCTATATCTTGTCTTCCTGGGAATCGACAATCGAAAAAGTGGCTAGGTATGGAATGGGGAAGCGGTTAGTCGGAATGGCGATATAAAATCATGAGTGAAAATGTGAACCCATGAGTCTGCCAACCCGCGCAGTTAGACATTTTCAGAAAAAATGACTAAGTAACAAAAGAAAGAAAGTGGAGAGGAAAAAAAAACAAGAATTTGGTTAAGTATAGAAGAGGGAAAATAAGGGCTAATATATTGAAATTTGTAATAGATATCCCATTACCATGCAATACCTTTTATGGATGTTTATGGACAACTTGTATAGGGATAGTAAGTGTGACTATCTCCTCGAGCCTTTTTCTCATTAATGACAATCATTACAGTTTCTACATGATGAGATGTTAGAATTAAACCTCAGTTATTTCATACTTGGAAATAAATGCGAAGGTGGAAGGAACATGAAACAATAATTAGGAATTGGAGATTTCATGAAACCACCATCCTGATGATCCACGGAAGAGATTCCAGGAAATGACCAAGTATGGAAAGAGGTCAGATGAGCTTCAAAATAGGGTGACAAGGGTTCCCCACGAGACGTGAGGTCTTGATGGTCAAATTGTATGTCTCATAACTTTTGAGTGAAAAATGTGTAACACTGAAGAGGGGATGATGTGGTAGTCTGGAAGTCAATTTGTATATAGCGAAAGTTTGAGTGTTGTTTGCAGGTCACAGAACAATGGAAGTGAAATCTAGAGATTTCTTTCATGGGAATCCATGATAATGTTTTATTATAAATAAGACTATGTTATATATATATATATATATATATATATATATATATATATATATATATATATATATATATATGTGTTTTTGTAAACAATTTTTTACTATAAACAAGTGTGAAGGTGGAGGGGCCGGGAAGAGCAAGTAAGGAATGGCCAAGTATGAAAAGTAGTTGGACAGGCTTAAAAATAAGGTTACAAGGGATACTCAGGAGAGGTGAGGGCCCGAGAGTCATATTGTATGTCTTAGAAATTTTGAGTGAAAAATGCGTAAAAAGGAGGAGGGCATGATGGGGTAGTCCAATGGTCAGTTTGTATATTATGGAATTTAGGGTTTTGTTTGTAGTTCTCTGAACAATGGAAGCACAATCTTGAGCTCGCTTGTTCGTAAACTCACAATCCAAAAAGTGGCTAAGTATGGAATAGAGAAACAATTGGTCGGACTTATTTTCACTAATATATTGAAACTTGTAATAGATATCCCATTACCTGGAAAATCCTTTTCTACATGTTTATGGACATGTTGTGTAGGTATAGTCAGTGTGACTATCTCCTCGAGGATTTTACTCATTAATGAAAATATTTACGGTTGTTGCATGGTGATATGTTAGCATTAAACCTCAATTATTGCATACTTGGAAATAAGTGTGAAGGTGGAAGACACATGAAACAATGATTAGGAATTGGATATTTCATGAACCCGCCAACCTGACAATCCAAAAAAGAGATTCCAAGAAATGGATAAGTATGGAAATCAGACAGAAGGGTTTCAAAATAGGGTGACAAGGGTTCCCAGGAGATGTGAGGCCCTGACGGTCAAATTGTATGTCTCAGAACTTTTGAGTGAAAAATGTGTAAAATAGAAGAGGGGATGATGTGGGAGTCGAGTATTCAATTTGTAAATCACGAAATTCTGGGTGTTGTTTGTAGGTCACATAACAATGGAAGTGCAATCTAGAGCCCGCCTACTTGAGAATACATGATAAAAAAAGTGGCTAGGGATGGAATGGAGAAGTAGTCAGTTGGAGTCATGATATAAAAGCATGAGTAAAAATGTGAACCCATGAGTCTGCCAACCTGCACAGTTAGGCCTTTTTCAAAAAATGACTAAGTAACCAGAAAGAGAAAGTAGAGGGGGAAAATAAATGGGAATTTGGTTAAGTATAGAAGAGGGAAAAGAAGGGATAATATATTGAAATTTGTAATAGATATCCCATTACCTAGAAAGATCTTTTCTACATGTTTCTGGACAAGTTGTATAGGAATAGTGAGTGTGACTGTCTCCTTGAGCCTTTTTCTCATTAATGACAATGTTTACGGTTTTTGGATGATGAGTTGTTAGAATTAAATCTCAGTTATTTCATACTTGGAAAGAAGTGTGAAGATGGTGGGCACATGAAACAATGATTAGGAATTGGAGATTTTTTGAACCCTCCAACTCGACGATCAACGAAAGAGATTCCAAGAAATGGCCAAGTATGGAAGGTGGTCAAACAAGCTACAAAATAGGGTGACAAGGGTTCCCCAGGAGACGTGAGGCCCCGACTGTCAAATTGTATGTATCAAAACTTTTGAGTGAAAAATGTGTAACACAGAAGAGGGTATGATGTGGGACTCTAGAAGTCAATTTGTATATCTTGGAAGTCCTAGTGTTGTTTGCAGGTCACAGAACAATGGAAGTGAAATCTAGATACCACTTTCCCATAAATCCACGATCAAAAAATTTGCTAGGTATGGAATGAGGAAGTGGTCAGTCCGAATCGTGATATAAAAGCATGAGTGCAAATGTGAACTTGTTAGTCCGCCAACCCGCATAGTAAGACATTTTCGGAAAAATAACTAAGTAACCAAAAAGATAAAGTAGAGGGGAAAAAGAAAGGGGAGTTTTGTTGAGTATAGAAGAGGGAAAAGAAGGGAAATTTTCGTAAGAGTTAATTGGTCTCAAAACATCATTTTCTAGTCTAATATTTTATCCACTTACTCTTTTTCTATTGTGTTGTACCATTGAAAAGGGTGTGAGAAAATGCTTTGTTGAAGATTTGTTTTTATTGCAACTTGTGGGAGTAATTGTGTTCTTGATACATTATTCAATGCCTTGAAATATTATTTTAAGTATTAAACTTCCTGCACGATGAGTTGTTAGCGTTAAAGTTTAATAAGTGCATATCTAGAAATAAACTTACTTTACTATCAACTTGATCGCAAGTATAACAATGACGAACTTGAATTCTAAAATTGTGGTTGATTTCATAGCCCCATTTGACTTCAGCTACCATATATCATTTTTTTCTATTTCTTTTTCAAAATATTCACGAAGAAGAAATTTGGTAATTTCATTAATAAAGTAAAAGTGCTCAAGTAGAGGCCATAGGATGGACAACTAATAAAATGTTTCCTTTTGGAGTAAAGGAATCGAGGAAGATAAATGGAAATAAGAGATTCTTTGCTCAACAAGGTTGAGATGAAAACGAAAATTTTTGGCGGGGCCCCAACTTCCACATCGTGAATTAGTGTTGCTATGTTCTATATGCATTACAAATACAATTGAACGTTTGGTTTTAAATGGTCTCAAATTCATTTATGTTTCAATAGAAGCCTCATGGGATCAACACAATGCATTGTCATATAATTGTTCAATTCTCCATATTAGATCAAATTACTTGAGCCAATACAATATTTAAGAATCACGAGACTATCAAATCATGCAAATGAGAAGAGGTGATAAATCGAGCAAAGAAGCCCCAACCAAGATTCCAAGATTTTTTTTTAAAAAGTAAATCTACAAAAAAAAGTAATCGGCAATATATATTTATCCTTAGGCATTGGACTGAGTTCTTTTCACTGAAGTATTGAACATATTTGTCATAAATATAGGTACAAGAGCTAAAAAAAAAAACCATGCATACAAGTATGTGTTGTCCATCTAGTGCGACAACATACAAGAGTCATCGACAAGCTATTGAGCATGCATACAAAAATGATTACCATGCTTTTTTAGGAACTCCTTCCATTCTTCTCCTCAGAAGGTCAATGTTGGGTGTCGCAATCACAATGTCTTGCGGAAGACCTGAGGTGACAAAAAAATAGGAGAGTGGTTCTACAGTGGAATAATTCTTTGGCTTGAAACAGGTCAACAACAGTCCTCCTCCTGATGCTGGTGACCTAGAGACATTTCAAAGCACCATTGAATTATAAAAATAACAGGGAAAATGAGCCAGTGATAAGAGTTTCCAATCCCCGACCACCACTGCCAAGAGTACGACATCCTACAACATCACTCCAATGACCCACCCCAGTAAGAAAGAAACCCAGAAATCTTCAAAAATAGGAGGAGATAAGAACCCTCCTCGTGTTAAAATTGATAGCTCTCACAAGCTTCCTGTGAGGAAGAAGAGAAAAAAACTTGTAGGGAAAGTGGAAGATCCCGAAACTGAAAGTGAGGACACACCAAGAGACCACTATGACATCCCCAAAAATAAATTATTTTCGAAATTAAAAAATTGTTGGAAAACTATTCTGTTTTTAGTAAATTTAAATTTGGAATTTTTTTTCCATTTATGGCAATTTCGAATTTCGAATTTGATAAATTGTAATTAATTATTATGATTGTTGGGCAGAGACCTGATCTGACCTGACTAACTATTTGACTATGAAAATTGTATGTAAAGAGAATATTATTTTATTTATTGCAGGAGGACAAATAGGACAACAATGTTAAATTTAGCTGAACGTGACTCCATGAGTGGGGAACATGTTGGAACTACCTTTGGGCTGATTTTTACAAGTGGAAAATCAAGGATTTGGCCATTGGGAGCCCCTGAAAATCAGAGATTTAGAAATCTGCAAAAATTCCCAAGGGAGGGAAAAAGACCTAGGCAGAAAATATTTGATTGATAAATAGCATATGTGAGGAGGCAGGACGCTGCCTAGTATGCGAGGAAAGGAGACTACAAGTTTCTTGTTGTTATGAACTCTACTAATTTAGTGTGAGGCAAGAGGAGTCTGTTGAAAACTAAAATACATTGCTGAGGAGGAGATTCCAAGTTTTCCCTCATGGATTCATGGTCAGGCTAGGGGGTGAATTGAAAAAGTGATTTGGATTCCCTATTTTACGGTTAGGAGGAACGTGGTTGTTCCATTCATCATTTCCTAAAATTTATTCAGATATGTCTAATTATCCCTGGTTTGTTCAATGTTAATATAATTATTGTTTGATAGAATACAATAGTATAAATTTTGGTGAATAAAAGAACTTATACAAGAAAATGGTTCTGTCGCAAATGGGTTGAATTGTAGGAAAGACCTTATAGGTTTAACTATAGGTATCGATCAAAACTGTAATTACATCTTGGTTAAGTATGAAATTTAACTATGGAGATTTTCATATGTATTAAAGAACATTGTTCAACCGGTAATGAGAACCTCTACCAATTATGTACTCTACTTGAAACAAATAAACCATTTCATGTATAGTAGATCATCTATGAATATGTGCAAAGAGTTGCTTCCTTCGAAAGAGAAATCGAAACTTATATATCTTCATCCACTTTCTAGGCACATAGACATTTCCTGGTAGGAACAATAAGTTATTTATATGTTTGCAGTTATATACATGTACATATCTAAGCACTGTAATTATTTATACTGATGCGTTTACATACAACCTTATGTCTTGAAGTTGGAACGGAATCTTGAATAATTAGGTAGTAAATTAAAAAGTCTACCTGCGTATAGTTACAAAAGCATACCCTGTAATTAGTAACGTGTTATATGAAGAAACATAATGAAAATTACCAACAGGCTACTAGCTAATTATTACACAATATCTTCTAGGGGGAGACTCATATTTCGACATATGGACTCGTTTTTCTCTCTGTGTCTTGTCGTTTGATAGTTGGAGATATGCCCGGGTCAAGGGAGGATGGCCCAGGAGTTCCATGGTGGTTACCTCACATCAACAAGGCCACCACTAGTGTTTTACACCCAATCTTGAAGAGAAAAAACTTACAAGAGGGAAAACCTTTAGCAATCGATGAAATTAAATAAAATGAATTAAACGACAGGGCTATTCTTTCTTTAACATGAAAATGACCTAAGCTGTGAGGTACGATGACCCATTTTAATCTTTACAAACTGAACAAATACTATTTTTTTTAACCATCGAAATTGTTCCACAATACAGAGCTTGAAATGCAGTACCACAATCAATACAATGATTACATATCTAAACTCGAGAGGTTGCATTTCACCTATAGAATTATTAAAATAAGGAAACCTAGATTTGAGTATAATTTTGACGAAGGAAATATGCAAACTATAGTCCTTTTAGGCTATACATAGATGCAACCTTTCAAGGAGTTAAAATAATGCAAGGTCACTTCCTAGGGTTTATACGAGAAAACCCTGAATGAATTTATTTATACCAAAACGTATTCTAACTTCTTGTGTGATGGCCAGTTAAGAGTCAGAGGGAGAGTATAGACGAGTGGGTTAATCTAGTCCTGAAGAGAAAGAACAACAGGCAGTGTAGAGTGTATGCATAGAGTTGTTTCTGGTAAATAACTACTTAAGGTTTCGATAATCGACCTCGACACCCAACCACATGGTAAGAATGAGAAGAAAATATCGACTGTAAGACTCATTGAAAAATCCTAAGTTGTCGTTCTCTAAGGAATCTAATTGGAAAAACCCTTTGATAACTGAACGAGGAGTTGGGATGCCATGACTTTTGAGAGTGTCAAGTCAGAAACAAGAAAAAGGGTATAAAAATCCACAGAAAACAAAGGAAGGGTTTCAATATAAAATTTAATTTCGAAGTATCTTAGGCACCAATGATAAAGGGAAATATATGTAAACTCTGCAATTAAGCATGCTACAAGATACAATGACCTCCAACTTAATAATCTTCTGGAGTCCCTTCGCTACCGCCAAAAAAAAATATATCCGGTGAGAGAACTTACCAGGGAGACGACACTTGTATTTTGGTTGCTGAGTAATGTTTCCCTCAGACAACAGTTTCCTTCCACTCCAGAGAAAAATTACACATATTTGTTTTTGGAGTTTGCACAATGACAAGAAATGATTCACCTAACCCTAAGAGAAGGAGGCGTTTTCAGTGTAAATGCTTAGTATATGGAGTTGAGTTAATCCATGAGCTAGAGTGCACTTGGCATGACAAGACTGGAGGGAGGTATGAGGGAAGGACCATCATAACTGGTACACTCAATACCCTTCATTAAACATAGGGTAGGGTCCTTAAATTACATCTGACATTCACACTCCACTCCTAACTACCAGAAGGGCGAGTTTAATGACAGTCTTTTCGAGAAGTGGCTAAGTCCTGTTGAGATTAGTCCGAACTAGTTCTTCCACGGTTAGAATATTGTAGTTTCCTTGTGTTGATGATGTTTAGTTAGGGCTAAATACACCCTCACGTTCCAACATAGGAAATTCATATATTGAATGAGACTTAGGACTACACATCCTAGGTGTACTCTTAGATATCTATACATCGGTTAAATAACAATAGTATTAGATACACATTGGAGGAAGGAAATCACTTTTGGAAGGTCACTCTATTTAAGTTTTTAATTAGTCTAATTATCATCATATGAAAGAGGGATTATACCTCTAAAATCAAAAGGGACATTCGATTTGATCAAACAAAACAATTTTTTTTTATGTCAAAATAGAGGTGTATTACATATGGTATCAGAGAAAATTTTACAACACTGGGCCTTGAACAAGGCCACATTAATTTCTTGGCATATATGTTACTTATGAAAAAAATAATAAACATTTATTGTCAAAAACATAAAACCTTTTCTGTTTTGTGTTAATCATGGCAACACAGGATAACGGGGAAATCCGAATCAATGGGAATCCTGAACAGAGACTTCCTGAAAATCAGAGACAGAATAGTGACGGAAGCTCACCTACTAAATTTCTGGAAACAATGAGGAATCTCATCATTGAACTACAATTTTTCAAGGCCGACAATGACAAACTAAAGAAATAGCAGTAGGAACAACATAAAATAAATGAAGTCCTGCTGTGTAGTATAGTGATAAAGAAAATTCCAGAGGACGATAATAACGACGAAGAAGTTAGCAAGAGAGATTACAAGAAATATGGACCTGAAACAGAAAAGGGAGACAGTTCGTCTAAAGGGACACCTTCAACTAAGGACAAAACAAAAATAGACAGAAAGAGAAAACAAGTATACCATCTTGAAGGAGAATTCAAGAAAATTAAACCAACTACCTTTGATAGAAAATCCAGAACAGGAGAAGATGTTGAGGCATGGTTACTGGACATCAAAAAATACTTTAAGATATATAACTATTCCACCAATATGAAGGTCAGAATGGCCATATACAATCTGAAAGGGAAGCCCAACATTTGGTGGCAAGGCCTGAAATTGGCCAAGGTCCTAAAGGAGAAACAAATGGAATGGTGTGACTTTAAGAAGTATTTCAAGAAACAATACCTATCTGAAATCTACTATGAAAGGAAAACAAAATCATTTTACGAGTTAAGACTTGCACATATGACAATGGAGGACCTCATCAATAAATTCCTGGAATTACTAAGGTTCGTGCCTTACATCCAAGAGGATAAGGTAAAAATCCAGTGATTCTTAAGTTGTTTACCACAGTCCTACAAGGACATAATTGAGTTTGACAACCCCAAATCCTTGAGTAAAGTATTCAGGAAAGCACGAATGTGCTACGATTAGTATAAACAATGGGCTGAGTTTCCCAAAGCCTGGAAGGATAAAAAACAAGATCGAATGAACTAGTGGAAGAAGGGATACCAACCAGCTCCTTATCGGAATGCAACAAAAAACTTTCCAAGAAGATATTTTCACTCCAACCATCCAAATACACAAGGCAGCAGTAAACCAGTAAATCTGGGAACAAATAAGTTTTCGGACAACCCCCGCAAACCATTAAAGTGCTGGGAATGTGTAGAATCTCACCTAAGGAGGAACTAACCATGTTTAAGTTAAGGAAACAAAATTGTTTTTCATAACTTTTAGGAAGCCTCGACAGTGGGAGACGTGGGCCGAAGCCTGCATCGGGAAAATGCAGCCATAGACGACCGGCAAGCTAACCACCAATCCTCTGTGGTAGAAATCGAAGGTAAAATCAATAACACTCGAATTTATCTTTTAATTGACCCTAGAGCTACGTTAAGTTATATTACTCTTGAGGTAGTATAGTCAAATAAACTTAAGAAACTGAAGCACGCAAAATCATGGATGGTACAATTAGCAACAAGAACTAAAAGGAAAGTAGTTGACTTTATTTCTTATTTCGAGTTCATCTTAGATG
>ML854361.1:0-17216 GCA_009831015.1 Picea engelmannii | reverse complement strand
GAGAAAACAAGTATACCATCTTGAAGGAGAATTCAAGAAAATTAAACCAACTACCTTTGATAGAAAATCCAGAACAGGAGAAGATGTTGAGACATGGTTACTGGACATCAAAAAATACTTTAAGATATATAACTATTCCACCAATATGAAGGTCAGAATGGCCATATACAATCTGAAAGGGAAGGCCAACATTTGGTGGCAAGGCCTGAAATTGGCCAAGGGCCTAAAGGAGAAACAAATGGAATGGTGTGACTTTAAGAAGTATTTCAAGAAACAATACCTATCTGAAAGCTACTATGAAAGGAAAACAAAAGCATTTTACGAGTTAAGACTTGCACATATGACAATGGAGGACCTCATCAATAAATTCCTGGAATTACTAAGGTTCGTGCCTTACATCCAAGAGGATAAGGTAAAAATCCATTGATTCTTAAGTTGTTTACCACAGTCCTACAGGGACATAATTGAGTTTGACAACCCCAAATCCTTAAGTGAAGTATTCAGGAAAGCACGAATGTGCTACGATTAGTATAAACAATGGGCTGAGTTTCCCAAAGCCTGGAAGGATAAAAAACAAGATCGAATGAACTAGTGGAAGAAGAGATACCAACCAGCTCCTTATAAGAATGCAACAAAAAACTTTCCAAGAAGATATTTTCACTCCAACCATCCAAATACGAAAGGCAGCGGTAAACCAGTAAATCTGGGAACAAATAAGTTTTCGGACAACCCCCGCAAACCATTAAAGTGCTGGGAATGTGTAGAATCTCACCTAAGGAAAAACTATCCATGTTTAAGTTGAGGAAACAAAATTGTTTTTCATAACTTTTAGGAAGCCTCGACAGTGGGAGACGTGGGCCGAAGCCTGCATCGGGTAAATGCAGCCATAGACGACCGGCAAGCTGACCACCAATCTTCTTGTGGTAGAAATCGAAGGTAAAATCACTAACACTCGAATTTATCTTTTAATTGACCCTAGAGCTATGTTAAGTTATATTACTCTTGAGGTAGTATAGTCAAATAAACTTAAGAAACTGAAGCACGCAAAATCATGGATGGTACAATTAGCAACAAGAACTAAAAGGAAAGTAGTTGACTTTATTTCTTATTTCGAGTTCATCTTAGATGGTCAAAACACACAAGAAAATTTGAACATCCTACCATTGGGATCTTATGATATGATTATCGAGATGGATTGGTTGGAAGAGTACAAAGCGGTACTAGATTGTTATACAAAGACACTTAACTATAAAGATGATTATGGCACTACTAGAACACCCCAGGGTATGCCAAAACCTGTATCTGTTAGACAAGTTTCAGCAATGCAATTCAAGAAATGTATGAGAAAGGGATGTCAAGTTTATGCCATCCAAGTAACAAATATGTTAATTAAGGAAGATAAGCCAAAGTTGGAAGATTTTTTTCTTCTACATGAATTCAGAGACATGTTTGTGGATGAAATACCAGAATTACCTCCTAGGAGGGAAATAGACTTTTCCATAGACCTGCTACCTGGTTCAGCCCCTATCTCAAAAGCACCTTACCGAATGAGTATACCAGAATTGACAGAATTAAAAATACAATTACATGAATTGTTGGAAAAAGAGAATATCAGACCGAGTGTTTCACCGTGGGGGGCGCCAGTCCTCTTTGTGAAAAAGAAAGATGACACTCTAAGGATTTGTATCGATTATAGAGAATTGACTAAAATGACTACTAAGAACAAGTACCCCTTACCTAGGATAAATGACCTATTAGATCAAGTAGGAGGGGCCAAGATGTTTTTGAAACTGGACTTACGATCCAATTATAATCAAGTTAGAATAAAGGATAAAGATATAAGAAAAACAACTTTTCAAACAAGATATGGACAGTACAAATTCATAGTCATACCTTTTGGACTCACTAATGCACCAACCACATTTATGTGCCTGATGAACAGTATTTTCAGTCAGTTCTTGGACAAGTTCATACTAGTATTTATCGACGATATTATGGTCTATTCTAAAAAGGAGGAAGAACATGAAGAACATTTAAGAATAGTTCTACAAACGTTGAGGAAACACAAACTCTACGCCAAATTTGATAAGTGTGAATTTTATCAAAAGAAAATACAATATCTAAGGAGATGTAATTTCAGTAGAAGGCATTGTCATAAACCCTGAGAAAATAGGAGCCATCATGGAATGGCTGACACCTAAGAATGTAGCAGATATCCAGTCATTCATGGGAATCACCAAATATTATCGTAGATTTATAGAAGGGTTTTCAAAGATAGCCTACCCGATCACATCATTACAAAAGAAAGGGACCAAGTTTAACTCGTCACAGAAGTGTCAGGACAGTTTCAACAAGCTGAAAGAATTATTGACAACTGCACCTGTATTAAAGGTAGAAAATCCAGATAAAGGATTTACCATATGTGTTGATGCAAGTAAAGAAGGACTAGGTGGTGTCCTAACGCAGGAAGGACACATGATTTGTTATGAGTCCAGAAAATTAAAAGAACATGAGCAAAATTATGTCACTCATGACTTAGAATTGGCAGCGGTAATACATGCCCTAAAAATGTGGTGACACTACATAACAGGAAGAAAATTTCTACTATTGACGGATAATAGCGAGGTGAAATACTTGTTTAGACAACTAGATCTTAATGCAAGGCAAGAAAGATGGCTAGCCTTCTTGAGTGAATTCGACTTTGAGTTCAGACATATCAAGGGTAAGGAAAATAAGGTAGAAGATGCTTTAAACAGAAGAGTCCATGGGTTATTTGAGATAAATATCAGTAGGGTGGAAAGTGATCTAGAACAAAGAATAAAGATGACAGGTATTAACGACAAAATTTACACTAAAATAATGGAAGAATTACAAAACAACACTGCAAACTTAGATAAACTAGATCTGAGTATTGACAAGAAGGGACTATTACGATTTAAAGACAGAATTTACATACTAGATTCAACAGAGTTAAAGTTAATAGTCTTGGATGAAGTGCATAAGAAACTGTATTCTGGCCATCTAGGATACCATAAAATGATAACAACACTTAGAAAACTATTTTACTCGCCTAATATGAAGGGCGAAATAGAAGAATACTTGGCTAGGTGCCAAGATTGCCAACAGGTTAAGGCAGAACACCAACATCTAGCCAGCCTATTACAACCATTACCAGTGCCAGAATGGAAATGGGAGACCATATCATTGGACTTTATAATAGGTTTGCCTAAAACTCAGAAACACAATTGTTCTATTATGGTTGTAATCGATAAACTCAGTAAGTTTGCACACTTTATTCCTGTGAAATATACTTTTAAATCTATAAACATCACTGAAATATTTATGAAAGAAATTTTTAGACTGCATGGTATTCCTAAAATGGTGATCTCGGATAGAGACGTAAAATTTACATCCACTTTTTGGAAAGAATTGCTTGCAAGGCTAAACACTTATTTGAATTTCAGCACGAGTTACCATCCACAAACGGATGGATATACCGAATGAACAAATCAAATCATAGAAGATATGCTCCGCATGTACGTAAGAATAAAACCGAGTATGTGGGAAGACTACCTATACTTCGTAGAATTCGCATATAACAATGGGTACCAAAATTTGGCTAAATTGAGTGCCTTCAAGATACTGTATGGCAGAAAGTGTATGACTCCAATTAGCTGGGACAACTCAGTTGACAGAATTATGGTTGGACTAGAGATGCTCCAAGAAATGGAGAATATGGTAAGAAAGGTACAACAAAACTTAAAGGAAGCAAAGGACAGTCAGAAGAGCTATGCAGACCAAAAAAGGAGACACTTGGAATTTTAAGTGGGAGATCATGTTTATTTGAAAGTCAAAGCTAGAAAAAGTTCGTTGAAGTTAGGAAACTGTGCCAAGTTGGCACCCAGGTTTTGTGGGCCCTTTGAGATACTAGCTCGAATTGGAATCGTAGCATACCAACTTGCACTTCCAGCTAATTTAAGAATTCATAATGTGTTTCATGTTTCCTTGTTGAAAAATTATGTCCATGAACATACTCATATGATCGATTGGAACTTGGTGCAGGTGGAACTAGAAGGCGAGTTCTAGGCAAAACCCCTGTGCATTCTGGACCGGAGAGAAATAGAACTTCGGAGAAGAACCGTCGCTCAGGTAAAAGTGCAATGGAAGCACTTTAGTCCTGAGGAGGCCACTTGGGAGTTGGAGAGAGATTTGTGGAAATCTAATCCAATCATGTTCCAAGAAAGGAACGAAAACTGATGAAAGTGTTTTATTGAAGGGGGAAAGGATGTGACATCCCCAAAAATAAAGTATTTTCGAAATTCACAAATTTTTGGAAAACTATTACATTTTTAGTAAATTCAAATTTGGAAATTTTTTTCCATTTATGGCAATTCCAAATTTCGAATTTGATAAATTGTAATTAATTATTATGACTATTGGGAAGAGACCTAATCTGACCTAACTAACTATTTGACTATGACACTTGTATGTAAACAAAATATTATTTTATTTATTGCAAGAGGACAAATGGGAAAACCATGTTAAATTTAGCTGACCATGACTCCATGAGTGGGGAACATGTTGGAACTGCCTCTAGGCTGATTGTTACATGTGGAAAATTAAGGATTTGGCCATTGGCATCCCCTGAAAATCAGGGATTTAGAAAGCTACAAAAATTCCCAAGCGAGGGAAAAAGACCTAGGCAGAAAAGATTTGATTGATAAATAACATATGTGAGGAGGAAAGACGCTGACTAGTATGTGGGGAAAGGATACTATGAGTTTCTTGCTATTATGAACAATACTGATTTAGTGTGAGGCAAGAGGAGTCTATTGAAAACTAAAAGACATTGATGAGGAGGAGATTCCTGGTTTTCCCTCATGGATTCATGGTCAGGCTAGGGGGTGAACCGGGCAAGTGATTTGGATGCCCTATTCTACGGTTGGGAGGAACGTGGCTATTCCATTCGTCGTTTCAGAAACTTTACTTAGATATGTCTAATTACCCCTACTTTGTTCAATGTTAATAGAATTATTGTTTGATAGAATACAATAGTATAAATTTTGGTGAATAAAAGAACATACACTAGAAAATGGTTCTGTTGCAAATGGGATGAATTGTAGTACATACCTTACAGGTTTAACTGTAGGTATTGATCAAAACTGTAATTACATCCTAGTTAAGTATGAAATTTAACTATGGATATTTTCATCTGTATTAAAAAACATTGTTCAATCGGTAATGAGAACCTCTACCAGTTATGTATTGTACTTGAAACAAAGAAATTATTTCCTATATAGTAGATCGTCTATGAATATGTGCAAAGAGTTGTTTTCTTCGAAAGAGAAATCGAAACTTGTATATCTGCATCCACTTTCTAGGCACATAGACATTTCCCGGCAGGGACAATAAGTTATATATATGTTTGCAGTTATATACATGTACATATCTAAGCACTGTAATTATTTATACTCATGTGTTTACATACAGCCTTATGTCTTGAAGTCGGGACAAAATCCCGAATAATTAGGTAGTAAATTAACAAGTATACCTACGTATAGTTATAAAATAACACAAGGACGATTGAATCTAGGAAATGTGAATTTGCACCAGTGCATTTGTAAAAGATCTGTTACATACTACTATACTACTGTGCAGGGAGATTTTAACGAAAGAGATGAAATATTTAGGGATTCTAGAATTTAGACAGTGTCACATTAAACAAATCAAGATCGAAATTATAGAACCAAATTCGAAAAAGAAAGAAAAATGATGAATTTAGAAAATAAGATTGCGAAGCTCTTTTAAATATTTATTTTGTATCCAGACAATTACAATACATATTGACTTTAGTACTTCTTAAGAAAATGGACATTTAGACCTTACACAAAGGTCATGACATTGTATAATAAAAAATGGAGTTTAGTTTTTAACGCATTATATATTAATTTGTACAAGTCCAAAACCAGCCCAAACTGTGTCCCTTTGTCAAATATTGAGTTTCAATATAAAACAAAGAAAAACTAGGGTTGAACCCTTACTCAACCAATACAGGAATTTGGTACAAGAATAATGTACTTATTTTACTATAAGAGAATGGTAACAGAACAAACATCTCCTCAATGCTTCTAGAACCTGTAGGGTGGAGTCGTAGGGGTCATGGGCTCGGAACCGAATTACCTTTTTTGTTGGAAGGCAAGAGCGCGTATCCAGATTTTGCATGGAATGAAACCATGAAACAAAAAGTACCCTATAATTAGTAATGTGTTATATGAAGAAAGATAATGAAAATTACCAACGAGCTAATAGCTAATTATTACACAATATCTTCCAGGGGAGACTCATGTTTCGGCATACAAACTCATTTTTCTCTCTGTGTATTTTCGTTTGATAGTTGGAGAGACGCTTAGGCAGAGAGAGGATGGTGTAGGAGTTCCTTGGCGGTTACCTTGCATCAACAAGGCCACCATTAGTGTGTTATACCCAATCTTGAAGAGAAAAAACTTACAAGAGGGAAAACCTTTAGCAACCAACGAAATTAAATAAAATGAATTAAATGACAGTTCTAGTATTTATTTGACATGAAAATGAACCAATCCATGAGGTACGATGACCCATGTTAATATTTACGAACTGAACATATACTATTTTTTTTAACTGTTGAAACTGTTCCACGATACAGGGCTTGAAATGCAGTACCACAGTCAATATAAATATTACATATCCAGACTTGAGAGGTCGCATTTCACCTATAGCATTATTAAAATAAGGAAACCTATATTTGAGTATCATTCCAGCAAAGGAAATACGTAGACTATAGTCCTTTCAGGATATACACAAATGTATCCTTTGAAAGAGTTGAAATACTGTAAGGTTGCTTCCTAGGGTTTATACGAGAAAACCCTGAACGGATTTATTTATACCAGAACGTATTCTAACTTATTGTGTGATGGCCACTTAAGAATCAGAGGGAGAGTATATATGAGTGGGTTCATCTGGTCAAGAAAAGAAAGAACATGAGGCAGTGTAGAGTGTACACATAGAGTTGTTTCTAGTAAATAACTACTTAAGATTTCGATAATGGACCTCGACGCACAACCACAAGGTAAGAACAAGAAGAAAATATTGACTATAAGACTCATTCAAAAAACCTAATTTGTCATTCTCTAAGGAATCTAACTAGAAAAACCCTCTGATAGTTGAACGAGGAGTTGGGATGCCATGACATCCAAGAGTGTTGAGTCGAAAACAAACAAAAGGGTATAAAAATACACAGAAAACAAAGGAAGGGTTTCAGTATAAAATTTAATGCTAAAGTATCTTAGGCACCAACGATAAAGGGAAATATATGTAAACTCAAAAATTAAGAAAGCTATAAGATACAATGGCCTCCAACGTAATAAGCCTCCAGAGACCCCACTCTACTACCAAAAAAAAAATATCTAGTGAGAGAACTTACGAGGGAGATGACCCTTGTCTTTTGGTCGTTGAGTAACATTTCCCTCAGACAACAGTTTCCTTCCACTCCAGAGAAACATTACACAGATTTTTTTTGGGAGTACCCACAATGGCGAGAAATCATTCACCTAACCCTAAGAGAAGGAGGCGCTTTTAGTGTAAATGCTTAGGATACGGGGTTGAGTTAAGCCATGTGATAGAGCGCGCTTGGCATGACAAGACTAGAGGGAGGTCTGAGGGAAGTACCATCGTAACCAGTACAATCAGGACCCTTCATTAAATGTAGGGCAGGGACCTTAAATTACCTTTGACATTCACACTCCACTCCTAACTACCAGAAGGGTGAGTTTAATGACAGTCTTTTTGAGAAGTGGCCAAGTCATGTCGAGTTTAGTGCGAACTGTTTCTTCCCCAATTAGACTATTGTAGTTGCCTTGTGTTGATGATTTTTAGTTAAGACTAAATACAGCTTCGTGCGCCAACATAGGAAATTCATATATTGAAGGATACTTAGGACTACACATCCTAGGTGTACTCTTAGATATCTATACATAGGTTAAATAACAATAGTATTAGATATGCGTTGGAGGAAGGAAATCACTTGTGGAAGGTTAATTTTTTTAAGTTTTTAAATAATCTAATTATCATCATACGAGAGATAGATTATACCTCTAAAATCAAAAGGGACATTTGATTTGATCAAATGAAACAAAACTTTATTTATGTCAAAATAGAGGTGTATTACAACCACCTCCTTACAGCCAAAGACTTCAGGGAAACATCCTGCATGATCAATTCGAGAGGTCCAAATTTCTTTGTTCTGGGTGGAAGGGGACTAAGAGAACCCATCCTTACAATAAAATACTTCAAGGAAATAGGCTTCACGAGCAATTCCGGAGGTCTAGATTACTCTATTCTGGGTGGAAGGGGATGAGTAGTAGGAATATGCCTTGCACCAATGGGAGTTTTCGTCCTCACCCACTAAGATGTTAATTGTATCTCCAGAGAACAGGAGAGTGGTCCCTCAATTGAATAATTTTTTGTCTTGAAATATATCTCTCGGCACACCAAGAGACCATTTCCTTACAGTCAAAGACTTCAGGGACATAGACTGCACTAGGGACAAATCCAAACCCAATAAAAAACCCTAAAAATGAAAGGAAAGGATACATCTCTGAGGGAGAGGACCGACATCTGAGCTGAGAGAGTCAAGCTCTCGAGATGCAAAGTAGCTATTACATTCAACATCGATTTATTTTCTTAAAACCCTTCCTTTGGTCTTGCGAGGGTCGCCATCACCGAGGTAGGAAGTGGCCCTCATTATGGTAGATTTCAATTTGGGCACATGAGTGGGAATAACGTCTACATTTCCATCATACATATTTGTATCATCGTCCATAAGATCATCTTCTTCCAGCTCAAAATCAACCACATCAACCTCTGCATTGGCCATCAAAGCAGGGGGGTGGGATGTCTGAGCAGGGGAGGTTGCCTTGGAATGATTTGTCTTGAAATATATCTATTGGCGCAGTAAGGGACCATCTCCTTATTTTCTTCTGGGAGGAAGGATATGAGTAGTAAGAATATTTCGTCGACCACTGGAAGTTTTGGTCATCATGCCTGAAGGTGTTTACTGTATCTGGATATAACTTTTATTGAACTATTGCCATAAGTTAATGAGAATGCATGTTTCCTCTAGATGATGTTTGAAATGAACATTCAGAAGGGATAATATAACCCTCTGCAAATCTTGGTTTAACGTGTATCAATGGGAGATCTCCTCAAGCCTTTCGTTGATCAATGACAATATCTACGGTTTGTGCATAGTGAGTTGTTACCATTAAAGCTTACTAATTCCATACTTAGAAAAAAAGTGTGAAGGTGGAAATGACGACTAAGAGGGATTAAGGATTGGATATTGTGTGAAGATGACAACCGGATGATGCACGAAAGAGATACCATGATGCTCGAAATGAACACTCGGAAGGGATAACACAACCCTCCACAAATCTTGGTTTTATTCGTATTAATGATAGATCTCCTTGAGCCTTTTTGACATTAATGACAATCTTAATGGTTCCTGTAGGATGATATATTAGCATTGAATCTTAATAATCACATATCTAGAAAGAAGTATGAAGGTGGCGAGGAAGGCGAAGAATGATTAAGCATTAGAAATTTCTTGAACCCACCAACCCGCAAAAGAGATTCCAAGAAATGGCAAAGTATGGCAAGCGATCAGTCGAGATTCAAAACAAGGTCACAAGTTATAATTAGGAGACGTGAGGGTCCTATGGTCAAATTGTATGTCTCCAAACTTTTGAATGCAAAATATGTAGCACAGAACAAGACACAATGAAAGACTTCAGTGGTTAATTGGTATATCGCGGAACCTCGGGTGTTGTTTGTAGGTCACAGAATTATGGAAGCGCAATGTTGAGCAAGCCTGGCCAAGAACCACCGATGGAAATAGTGGCCAAGTATGGAATGGGGAAGAGGTTGGTAAAACTCATGATATAAAAGCATGATACATATTCAAAAAAACAATGAAGTAAACAGAAAGGGAAAGTAAAGGAGAAAAAGAAAGGGGAATTTGGTTGTCAATTTGTATATCAGGAAAGTCCAGGTGTTGTTTGCAGGCGATAGAACAATGGAAACACAATGTTGAGCTCGCCTACCTAGGAACCTGCGATCCAAAATGTTTTTGAATATGGAATGAGGAAGCGGTCCATTGAACTCCTGATATAAAAGCATCAGTGGAAATCTAAACACGTGAATCTGCCAACTCGTGCACCTAGACATTTTACAAAAAATGACTAAGTGACCAGAAAGGGAAAGAAAAGGGAAAAAAGAAAGGGTAGGGCAATTTTTGGAAGTGAAAATTGGTGTTAACAAAGCCCTATTGATGGTCTTAACAATAACTATAAAGTGCATTAAACAAGTGAACATGCTCTTCAATCAAGGAATAGATAAAGTGAGTCATGCTTATACTTTCCAGGATTTGTTTGCATAAGAGAAGCATCGAAAATCTATAGGAAAATCAATTTTGGGATGTTCAAGTAAAATTATTGTACTGTCAACTTCACCGTAAGTATAAAAAATACCATTTTTAATTTTAATTTTGTGTGGTTGATATGATAGAACCATTGGACTTCACATAGTATATATCCTTTTATTTCAAAATATTTTTGAAGATGAATTTTGGTAATTTAATCGATCATATAAAAGTGCTAAAATGAGCTACATATTACATTTTCTTCCCAGAGCCTACATTAAAAGGAAAAGAAGGTCTTGTATATTATTTAAGTTCATAGAAAAACCCGTAAGATCCCGAATGTATCATCCATCCATAATTCATAAACCGGGCCCATGAGAATCTTGAACTACAGCAAGAAAGCACATGAACAAAAGTCTGCCAAACACAAGACAACAAAAAACTAGCGGATATTGGGCATTGTATCCCAGCTATAACCAAATCCCCAAATGGACATTGATAAAAAAATTCGTTTACTATTTTACCATGAAGCAATATCACTATGAACATTTTCTTCTGATAGTACAATTTTCTATCATTACTAGTTCTAACAATGAAAAATTTCCAATATTATTGGAAATGCTTAATGGTTTCATTCAAAGGAGCAATCCATTTTAATAGTTCAAAGGATGGAACTGATTTATTCATAGTTGGATACTTTGTATGGGGTTTGTCCTCACGCTTCTCATTCCTGGACTTAACAATCTTATGTGTTTCTAGTTCAATTTTCCATGGAACTACAAAAGTCTATTCATATCCTCATTGAGAAGCATGGACAAATAGACATGAGATTGTTTTGTTTCCTTCCACTGCTTGATCTGATTTATTTTTTTTGGATTTAGCCGATATGCAATATGGCATTGTCCTCATTTAATGCAAATTTTATATGGATCCTAAAGTCATGTAGCATGTAGAGATTGTTTTCATTTTCCTGTAGGTATAATTAATATAGAAATTCCACTAACCCAGAAAGCACATCTTGCAACAGAGGTTTTATAGTTGTACAATGTACGATTGTGTTGTTGACAGTTCAGATGGAAATGTTTAGGTAATGTCTATATATGTAAGGGTATTTTTTATTGTATCATAGACAATCAATTGTACCATCATTTATGAAAGGAGAGGTAGAATCATGAGAGTTTCACTTGGTACATACATGATCGAAGGGGGTCAAGCACACATTCGTTGCAACCAAAACAACGTCAATCTGGGAACGTGATCATAGTAGTTAAAAGATTGAAAAATATAATATACAACTGCACAAAAAAAAAAAAAATAGAAAATTGGTCAAGGAATTTTTTATGAGCAAAGTGTGGATGGAATTGTAGATGTATACGCACAACAGTTGTGGAGCTGGTTAGTTTCTTGAGATCTTGTACTATGTTTGTTCGCAATTCTGGTACAAATGTTTCTTGGGTTGTGTGAAATATCATTTCTTTAACATCTCTTTTATTTGTTATATTTTTGAAGCGCATAAGTGGAAATTTCCCTTTATGCAATTGTTGTTCCATTGAGGAAAACAAATTTGAATAGGTGTTGAATAATTACAACTGTAACATGGAATAGTGTAATAGTTGTGTAACATAACTAAGATATGTGAACATGTGAAAGTAACGGACAAAAGTGGATATGGAGAATGATACCATTGCCTTGTCATTGTCTGACTCTCCATCTTTTATATGGAGAATGTATTGTGAGAAAGGTTTTCTCGTGAGTGTGACAGTTGCACCAATGGTTCTGATTGGGTAAGTGTCATTTCTCTATGCAAGTTGGTTGATTTTTGTGTCCAGTACGAAACGATATTCTAAAAAAATTGCGGGAATTTTTTCCACAGTACTTGTTTCATTGAGCAATATAATCCAATCACAATAACCACTTCCATATACTATTTTTGACAATATATTAAAATTTGTAATGGATATCCCATTACCTGGCAAGATCTTTTAGGCATGTTTCTAGACAAGTTGTGTAGGGATGGTTAGTGTGATTGTCATCATGGCTTCCTTGTCTGTCATGTTAGCACACACAATGCATCTAGTTTTGTTTTCCTTGTCCTAGTAGGTGTTATAAATGACCATTATGTCATCAACAAACACTTGTCCAATTCAACAGTTGTTCAAGCCTTCTATTGATAATATATTGGGTGTTCTAAGTTTAGACCTGATGACATTTTTTGAATAGGGAAACTAATGTGAATGGTGGTCTACATTATTTTTTATTTTTATTTTTTACCTGGCATAAATGTACACATAGATGCACAAATTGGATGAATTATGCAGGCCAAAGTTTTTTAACCTATAATATTCCAGATATAAAAAGTATGCAGAACATAAATAAAATGCCAGAAATGGTAGATAAACAACAATATAACCAGAACAACACCACAATAACACTGAAATGATATCAAAATAACACCATAAATAACACTTTGATTCTGAGAGCAATGTTCATGGGGCTCTTTGAGGGGGAAACCTCCAATCAAGAAGAGCTCTATTAAAATAATATCCAAGCTAGGGTGCTTATACCCTCAATTCTTATTTATACTAAATATGTCTATCAAAATAACCATCTAGAGGAAGATCCTTCTAGAAGCGGAAGCTTCTATTAGGTCTTCTTACATTCAACTTATTCTATCTTATTGCAAGTCCTTATTAATATTAACCTTTACTACATATGAATATATTGTTCTACCTACATGAGGGGTTAGGTCCCTAACATGTCCTCCCACTTAAAAATAGCCTTGTCCTCAAGGCTTAAGATGTGGAAATTGATGGAGAATGATATCTGGCTCCCAAGTGGCATCTGTTGGAGTTGTATTTTTCCAATGGATTAACACTTCCTTGATGGTTCGTTGATGTAAGCGATGCTCACGTTGGTCCAAAACTACTTCTGGTTGTAACCAAATGGATCCTTCTTCATCCAACTCGGGAAGGTTGGTTTGAATTTGGCACTTAGTTCTAATCACCTTCTTTAAGCATGAAACATGAAAAATAGGATGTAGCTTCAATCATGCTAACTTATAGGCCACTTGTCCTACATACTTGAGAATGATATAAGGACCATAAAATTTGGGTGCCAGCTTCTGACAATGGTCAACCTTGAGGGAATTTTTCTTGTAAGGTTGCAGTCAAAGAAGCACTTGATCCCCTTCTACAAATTGACGTTCAAAGTGAACTTGATCTGATTGTTGCTTCATGCGATTCTAGGCCATGACCAAATTCTCTTTAAGGGTATGGATAATAGCCTCTCGAACTGTAAGCATTTGGTCAACCGCCTGGATCTTCAAGACACCTGGTAAATATGAGAGAACTGATCGTGGCTTCTGTCCATATACCGCTTCAAAAGGACTCATATGGGTAGTTGTATGGTATGATGTGTTGTACCACCATTCATCTAGGGGTAACCATTGAGCCCACTAATTTTTCTTTTTTGATGCAGAACACCTCAAATATATTTGCAAACACTTGTTGACAAATTCAGTTTGACCATCAGTCTGGGGATGATAAGTTGTGATGAGATGCAATTGGTTGCCTTGTAGTTTGAACAGTTCTTTCCAAAACTTTCTAGTGAAAGTTGGGTCACGATAAAAAACAATAGAATGTGGCATGCCATGAAGCTTGAAGACCCGATCCATGAAAATTTGAGCCATGGTGGATGTTGTAAATGGGTGTTGAAGAGAATAGAAATGAACATACTTGAAAAGGCGATCAACTACCACCATGATGACTGCTATATTTCCTGATTTAGGTAAGCCTGTAATAAAATCTATAGAGATATCCATCCAAATAGTGGTTGGAATAAAAAGCAGTTGTAGTATGCTAGGAGATTTGATAGTTTCACCCTTGTTGCATTGACACATATCACATTCAGCTACAAAATCACGAACATCTTATTTCATGCCATCTTAGAAAAAATAACGTTTGACTCTATCATAGGTTTTGGTGAACCCAGAGTGCCCAGTTGTGGGTGTAGCATGAAGCTCATAAACTACCCTGGATTTAAGTTTTGACTATTTAATTAAATACAAATGACCTTTGTATCGAAGCTCATCATGGAGCCAAGAGTACCCTGGGGAAACTGGAGAATTGGCTGCAATAGTTATATTAGATGTGAACTTTTGGGATCATGTAGCCATTCCTCGTGAATGGATAGGAGCCAGTCTGGTACAATGAAGGAGAGATAAAAAAGGGATCCTTCATATTCTTATTTTCGGGAAAGTGAATCCGTAACCACATTGTCTTTGCCTCTCTTGTAAATGATATCATAATCATATCCAAAGATCTTAGTCACCTATTTTTGTTGCTTTGGGGAGGAGATGTGTTGTTCCAGAAAATACTTGAGGCTTTGATGATTTGTCTTAATTTGGAAGGGTTTCCCCAATAGATAAGGGTGCCATAGATCGAAGACGTGAAAAATAGCCAACATTTCCTTTTCATAGATTGATTTTCCCAAATTTCACTCAGACAGTTGTTTGTTGGTAAAGGCCAAACGCCTACCCACTTGCATAAGGACATCTCCAATTCCTTTCCCTGAAGCATCACATTCTAGGACAATGGTCTTTGTGAAATCAGGAAGGGCCGGGATAGGAGTGGTGCACATGGCCATCTTCAAGGTTTGAAAATCCTGAGCAGTTGCTGCAGTCCAAGTGAAAGACTTATTTTTGAGGAGTGTCATGAGAGGTGCCACAATATTTCCATAATTCTTAACAAACTTGCGATAATAACATGTTAAGCTCAGAAATCCACACAATCTTTTGAGATTCTTTGTGTGAGGCATGTCTTGCATAGTTTCAATCTTTTTAGGGTCCACCCTAATGTCGTCCTTGCCAACAAGATGACCCAATTACTCGACTTCTGAGGCACCAAAATCACATTTAGATTGTTTCAGGAAAAGTTGGTGTTGAGAGAGTAGAGGGATAACTCGATCCACATGAGCAAGATGATTTGTCCAGGTTTTTCTATACATGAGAATATCATCAAAGAAAACTAAGACAAAATGATGGAGAAAAGGGTGGAATACATGATTCATGAGGCTTTGGAAGGTGGAGGGGGCATTACACAAGCCAAAGGGCATGACCAAAAACTCATAGTGGCCCTCATGAGTTCTAAAGGAAGTATTAGGAATGTATGCCTCTTTTATACAAATCTGGTGGTAGCCAGAACAAAGATCAAGTTTAGTAAAGAACCAGGCACGACTCAATTCATCCAAGAGGTCATCAATGACATGAATGGGAAATTTTTATTTCATGTTGAGTTTTTTGAGGGCATGGAAGTCAAGACACATGCGCCAATAACCTTATTTCTTCATGACCATGACCATAGGAGAAGTGTAGGGGCTCATACTAGGGTGGATAATGCCTGCGTTAAGAAGTTCTTGCACCATTTTTGCAATTTCATTTTTTGGGGAAAAGGGGTGACGATAGGGACGAATATTGGGACGAAGGCTTCTTGGTGCAAGGGGAATGGAATGATCATGAACACCATGGGAAGGAGGGAGTCCTTGGGGAGTGGAAAATACCACTTGATGTTTGGAGAGGATGGATTGGAGGTCTTGTGGCACAGAGGGTGTCTCAGCTACTTGTATGGCATGGAGTTGGGAAATAACACCAGAATGACCTTTTTTGAGAAGCTTTTACATGTGATGGGAATTAATTATACTGACGGTGATGCTTTGGAACTTATATTGTCGACCCTCCTAGTCTAATTTCATGGTTAAGTCCTTAAAATCCATGAGAATGGGACCCAAAATCCTTAGACAGTCTTCACCCAACACAATGTCACAACCGCCCATGTCAATAGCAAACATATGAGATTTCAGGTGGTAGTCACCGATTTGGAGACATACATTTTCAAAATGCCCTCCACATTTCATGGAGCCACCATTGACAATGATGATTTGGAAATTATTGACTGCATGTATATAGCAATGAGTTTCTTAGGAAATGAAGTGATGAATAAAATTATGGGTGCCTCCACTATCAACGAGAATGATGACCTTCCTATGCTTGATGACCAATTAGCTTGAGGGTTTGGCAAGAAGAGAAGCTAGTGAGAGCATTGAGGGAAATGACCGGTTCTACTTTCAGAGGGTCTATGGGAGGGGTTATTATAGTGGTTTCAAGTTACTCAGACACAAGGGAAGTTTCAACATCCTCTTCCAAAATATCCTCTGAGATGGCCATAAAAAGATTGTGTTCCTTACACTTGTGGCCCAGAAAATATTTGTCATCAAAATTATAACAAAGGCCTTTGAGTTGGAGTTCAACCATTTTAGCCCTAGTCAATTTTCGAATCTTGAGTGGAGCAGAGGGGGTAGTGGGATTTACTAGTTTAGTGCGTGAAATAAAGGAGGGTTTCCAATTTTGAGAAGATACAACCTATTTTTCTTCCTTATCTCTTTTAGTATCCTCCAACCAACTCTAAGGCTGAGCCATGAGGACATGGGCACGCATCTCATCCTTGAGGCCACTGATAAAACATTCTTGAAAAAAAGACATCATACATGCCCTTTGTCCGAAGAGCCAATCACTCAAAAGCAGTTATAAAGTATTCCACTGTTCTATATTGTTTCAACTTTGTCAAATGACCTAAATGGTTGGTGTCAGTGTCAAAGAGTTCATAAATCTCTACCAGAAAATGTGTCCAAGAAACATTGTCTTGATGGGAAGATTTTCTCCATTTCCACCATTACCAATGTTCTTGATCTAGATGGAGAACACCATACC
>ML854360.1:6996-26287 GCA_009831015.1 Picea engelmannii | reverse complement strand
GAGATGTGCTCTTCCCTAGTTAACATGCAAAACTCAAATCCAAATGTCAACTAGCTCTGATACCACTTGATCCGTCAGGATTTTTCGAATGACTTATGGTTGAGTTTTATTTGCATGCATTAATTAACCATTGGAAAACTTAATGAAAGAACAAGAAAAGAAAATGAATTATACAGCCATAGACATATATGCAGATCTAAAATGCAATGAAAGACAGCAAACCATAATACACCGGTTGATAACGGAGTTCGGCACAACTTTGCCTACGTCTCCGGGCCTTTTCTCTGTGAGGGAGGCTTCTTTATTTCTGTTCGAAAGCTTAATAGTACATCTTTACAATGCTGAATGGCTTCCAGAATGATCTGGTCATGTTCGCCCAGATCTCTAGAATCTTTCACAAAAAACAGCACCTGAAACAGATGTCCCGAGCTCTCAGAAATCGTCCGACAGCATCTCCTCCTCAACGGTCTCCCTGCCTCAAACTGGCTTTGACTTGGCTTGCCTTAGCATCTCTGCTCTAAATTGCTCTCAAAAGCAGTCCCCTTGGCCTCAAAATGGCCTTGGTTAAATAGTGGGGGATTTAGTTGTCCATCTCCAACTTCCTCCACGAATTTAGGCTCTAAAAATGCCCAATAACCCTTAAAAATGAGTTAATTACACTAAAAATGGGCTAAACATTATTAAAAGACCCAAAATTGGTTGAAAAACCACTTTATAACCATATAATAGTTACAAATGGGCTTAAGCCCCTTAGTCTTGGGCATGCGCTCCTTTGGCAAGGTTATATGGACTCCATATGGCCAAGCGCTTAGCCCAAAGGGCTAAGCGCTGGCCCCTCTCCTCCTTTATGCGCAATACCATACAATATAATTAATATTGTGGGTTTTAATAACATAAAATAATGTGGTGCATTGGTTACAGGACTAAAGTGAAGGTGCTTAGGCTTAGTGGTTGGTCATGGGTTCAAAACCCATGGACCCCAAAAATTTTTGAAACCTGCCACTTTGACTTTGACTGGGTGCCACGTGGCTGCCCATGATTGGGCCACGTGGCACTTTCCCATTCGACGGGCAAATGCCACTTGTCAACCATTGACTGGTCCAATTGCCTGCCACATGTCTACCCTGTCTGCAAACCTGTCCAATAACCATCAGCCAAAGAGTGCCACATCATCTCCTGCACAGTCAGCATGATGACATCAGTGTTGACTTTTTGACCAGTTGACCTTTGACTTTTTACCTGTTTCGGCTTCTGATCAGAACGCGATAAATTTCGCATACGGATTCCATTTGACAAAGTAAATATACCGTCGGAATCGGGAAGACGAGACGGATGCAATGGTGTTGGTTTCGTCAGATTCCGAGCACTTTCATTTTTGAGCATTTTTCATGCCCTGACAGGCTTCTGAATCCGATTTCGGATCATTTAATCTCTTCCTTTTGTCTTTATCATTGATGGAGCTTTTGAGTACATCAGCATAGCTTTTATATTTTCCTTCATTTAATTTCTTTGGTGACTCTATATATTTTGAATGTTCTTTGGTGGTTACCTAACTCTTATCATAGAAACACCAGCTTTAATGAGTGGTGACCTTTGGCATTTGATCATATCATCTAATATTTCAATTCACTTTTCAAAGTTCAAGCTTCTATTCAACTGAGCATTTGACTTCTCTAATTCCTTTCTTAAGGAAAAAATTTCAACTTCCAGCTTCTCACAATTTTCTTTCTTTTTCCTTTAGTTGGATTCTCACCGCTTATTCTGTCCTTTTTGCCTCTTCTAGTTGAATATTTAGTCTAATAATAGTCTTCTCCACTTCTTCAAGGATTTATGACATTTTTTCTTTTGCGTCATGATCCTCCTCTTCTTATTTTTGCAGCCACTCCATTTTCTTGAGATTCTTTATTTCACTTAAGGCACAAATGAGTTATTATTCAAGATCCATTTTTGCATCGGTTTATGCATTTTGTTCCTCTTCTAAATCCATCATTTATTTCCCTTTGTATTCATTTTCCAAAGTATCAATCTCTATTTCCATTTCCATGAAGATATTTTCCTCTCCATCACTATTGGAGATACTTTCATTGCTCTCTTCAGAAGAGTCACTGGCCCTCTTTGAGAAGAGACTCTTCTTTTGCTTATAAGTGTTCTTCTTCTTTTCATGCTTTCACCTTTTATATTGATTGTGTTTTCTCCCTTTCTTTATGTTATGGTATTCTTCATGTCATTTTTCACATATGGATGCTTAGCAGCAAAATTTTCTAGTTTTCCACAATTAAAGCATTTAAAGGGAAGCTTACTTTTGTATTTTTCAGATCCCTTTTTGAGCTATCTCACAAAATGTTCTTCCTCTACGTCTAATTCATAGTTGGAACAGTCGCTTGATTTGTGCTCTTTGTTATTCGTCTTATTTGAATCTTTGAAGTTTGATTCATGATTTAATGGATTCTCTTTCTTAGTCCTCATTTCATATGTCGTGAGAGTCCTATGCAATTCATCCCTTATCAATGAATTAAGATCCTTCATTTATTTAATGGAGAAAACTTTGGCATTAAATCTTAAGGGAAGTAACCTTATCAACTTTTACATAATCATTGGTTCTTCAACCTTTTCACCAAGTCCTTTGATGGTGTTGACAATTTCATCCACACGAAGGAGATAGGCTACAACATTTTCTTTGTCTTTAATTTTCAGACTCTTGAATTATATTTTATGAGTTTGTAGTTTTTCTTTCTTAACCTTTTCGTTTCCTTCATATATGTTTTGAGGTTTGTCCCAAATTCCCTTTGTTAATTCACAATGCATTACCTTGAAAAACTCTAACTTTGATAGACCACACAAGATGGCATTCATGGATTTTGCATTATTTTCACTAGCCTTCTTTCCAACCTGACCCATTGGTGGAGATGTTGGAGCTTTATAACCAGTCACAACATATTGTCAAATATCAAAACGAGGAGCCATTAAATAGGTTTGCATCCTTAAGCTCTAGAATCCATGGTTTGTTTTGTCAAACAACAAAGCCTTGTTTGTGGAGAAACCTTCTTTCTCATCCATGTGTGCTCTCAAGATATACTTTCCAGTGGTTAGACTGTTTCTGAAGTAACTCTCTCTTATTCCAATTGTTGAGCACACACTTATATTGAGAGGGGGGTGAATCAGTATAAGAAAAAAAGAAAAAAAATTCCAAGAATTCATCAACCATAGGAAAACAATCACATATGATACCTATTAACTGAAAAACATGGAACACAAGATTTATGTGGAAAACCTTTTGGGAGAAAACCAAAAAACTCCTCTTTATAATTCATTGTATGCACCAACCTATTGTTACAAATATTTGTAGGCACCAACCAACTAGAGACACCAATCCCCACTGGTACAAATATTGGTAGGCACCAACCTACTCTTATAGATCTTCATAAACACCAATCTACTAGAGACACCAATCCCCACTGCTAAGCACCAACTTAGTAAGAGACACAAATCTCTTTGTTTGTGCAGAACCAACCTTCAAGTTACAATTTCTTACTTAGTACATATAAATTCTTCAAAAGATAATTAAATTCACATTATATTCATTGAGCCTTCTTGCTACTTCTGCCTTCACCAAGTCGAACCAAAATTTGAATTTCCAAATGAAATTTATGGCAATTTTCCCAAAGCTTGTTGTTTTTGGAATCTTCCCAAGAATGAACTTGTACAACATGCCACGTATCCAATTTTTCAAATATGATTCTGAATTTTTTTCCAGAGGTACTTTAACATGTCTCCTCAAATCCCTAAAAATTTTAGAGTCCGAAAATTCCTAGAAAAGAAGTTATAGAGAAAATGCCAAGCTAACCTGTTTGAAATTGATTTCAAGACCATTTAGAAACCTTAAATCCCACAAGTTCTATCTCAGAAGGTATAGATAACCAAAGAATAAAAATTTTACATGAGGTACTTTTGTATGTCTCCTCAAATCCCTAAAAATTTTACGCTATGAAAAGTCCAAGAAAATAAGTTATAGCGAAAATGTCAAATCGACCTGTTTGAAATTGATTTCAAGACTATTCAGAAACCCTAACTTCCACAGTCAAATCTCAGAAATTATAGTGAACCAACATCTGAAATTTTAATCACTTGTACTAATATGTAAAAAGATAAAATACAAAAAATAGAGAACGGTAAAATACATTCACACACAATCCAAAAAATAAAAAAAATATTTTCTCTGGGAAACCTTTACGAGATAAAACCTAGCTAGAAGGTGAGGTGGCTCTGCTCTCTTTTCTGGTATGGAAATAATCCAAGTATGAAGGAGAAGGCAATCACTATGGAGTTACCTGGGACCTATGGCATGTTAGGCTACTATAGAACATTAACCCCCTCTCTTATGTTTTCTAATTTATCACTCCTAGTTGTTCTACTTTGTTATGGAACAAAATACAATAATATAGAATGGAACCCATTCTCCTCCTAGTGGATCGGTATTTAACATAGCCCAATAGCCATCTAGGGGTAGGTTTTTTTACTTCCTCAACCCTCAATTGTGATAGGGTTTTAGAACTTCTATAATATTCTTGAAATTACATACATGGCTAACCCCTTATGCATGAGTAACAGGGGCTAACGTGGAATCCCCTCATACCATGGTGGTCAACACGGTAGGTCAACTTGCGGGAGGCATAACTTTTTCATACGAGCTCTGATTGACATGAATTTTGCACCATTGGAAAGGTCTCGATGTGTAGAATAGTATCACGAGATACAAGCTATGCTAAAAAAGTTTTAACCCAAAAAAATGTTGTTTGATTCCTCAAAATGACCCCGGAAGGTTTCGAACCCCAATTTTCCAAACTGGGACATGCCACTAAAATGGCCCTGCAAGTTGGTTCCTCCAATTTCTTCCACTCTTAAATAAACGAGATAGATGAAAAATAATATAATGATCCAATATAGATCATACCTAGCCATTTAGGGAGGCTTTTGGTCCCCAAAATATTTACTAGATGAGGTGAGGAAATTTATCATCTACCTTCTCCCTAGAGTACCACTTTGCTTTTCCTGGAAGTTGTCCTTTAAACCCAATATTCCAAAGGTCATTTTTCCCCTATATTTTAGTCATGGACTGCTTTTGGAAAACTGTTTCCTCTGCCAACTCTTCCTTGGCTTTTGGTGCTAAATCTTGTATAGAAGGTAGGACCCACTCCTCCTGATCCAACATGGAGGTCTCCTAGGGTTTTATATTTTCCACATTCACTACTCATTAAATGTGAAATTAATGGGGTATAATGAATATGTAAGCGTTATCTCCCACATTTTCAATACCTCAAAAGGACCATACCTCATATCCTTGATCTTCTTACAAGGAGCCTATAGTATTTCCTTAATCAGTTGTAACCATACTCTGTCTCCCACTCCAAATTTTCTCTCTATTTTGTGTTGGTCATGTCTAGCCTTGTACTTTTCTTGTGACTTCTTCAATGTCTCTTGTGCTTTCAAATGGATCTTCCTAATCTTCTCAAAAAAAATTGGTTCCTTCAATGAATCTACTGTGAGTTCATCCCTCACTCCTCCTTGTTGTCCATACACAACATCTAAGGGTGAAGGTGGAAAATATCCAAACCAAGTTTCAAAAGGTGACTTACCAATAGAATTTTGTACTAATCTATCATAAGAGTGTCATATATAGATCATATTTTCATCCCAGGTCTTCGGATTCTTTTGATTGTAACCCATCAAAAGTTGTACCAAATTCATGTTGACTACTTATATCTTACCATCTTTTTGTGGATGGAATGTTGTATACCTCTTCAACTTAGTGTCCATCTTCTCCCACAATGTAATCCAAAATGCATTGAGAAATATGGTAACCTTATCTGAGATGATTCTCCTTGGTCTCCCAAAGTTCACCTAAACCTGTTTGAAGAAATTGTTTATCGCTCCTTATTTGTTGATGCTCTTTTTACAAGGCATGAGAATGCACATCTTGCTAAACATGTCAACTACCACAAAAAAATAATCATGTTCCTTCTGGGTTGTTGGTAACCCTCCCACAAAATCCATGGAAATGCTTTCCCAAGGTTGAGTGGGTATAGGTAAGGGATGGTATAGGCCTTGCTTCCTATTTTTGGGCTTGTTGGAACAACAAATTATACATCCTCTAATATACTATGCTACATCTTCTTGTTTTCTGGGCCAATGCACATACCTATGTAAGTTGGAAATTGTCTTCCCAACACCAAAATGTCTTGCAACCCTGGAGGTGTGAGACTCTCTAATAAGATGCAATCGTTTACCTTTAAGAACACAGAGATTGTCGAGCTTGTAGAGTAAATCATTCTGGAAATGATAGTCATCCTTGTTGTCATCTTATTTATATTAATGTATCCATGTAGTTGTTGAAACACCTCCTTGAAGTCCTCATATTCTGTGTATGCCTCTTTGTATGCATCATGAGTAAAAGGATCCATGTGCATTAAAGTTCTCAAAGTTGTAATCTTGGATGTGGGTGGTCGTGAAATCATGTCTTCCAACTTGTTTGTGTTTCATTTCTTATACTTGATTACCAAATGAAATTGTTGTAAGAACCCCATCCATTTGTAGTGCCTATTTTTTTGTAACTTACTCTGGGCTTGCAAATACTGGAATGGTTGGTGATATGTGTGGACGATGGTCCCCTTTCCCATCAAGTAGTGATTCCACTTCTTGAAACCTTGAAATAGGTCATAGAGTTCCTTGTCATGGGTAGGGTAGTTGAGGACTACCCCATGAAATATTTTAGAATGATAGCATATTGGCCTTCCTCATTGCATCAAAACTACTCCCATGGCATACCCACTTGCATTTGTCTCCACTTTTAAGGCCTTCTTCAAGTTTGGTAGTACGAGAACTGGTGCTTGAATGATATTTAATTTCATATCATCAAAGGCCCTTTGTTGATTCTCCCCCCGTTGGAAATTCTTACCACTATTTGTTATGGCATGGAGTGGTCCAACTACCACTGAAAATGAAGCTATGAACTTCTTCAAGTATTGTGATATCTCAACAAAATTACTAACTTCAGTGACATTTGTAGGAACTGGACATTTCATGATGGCCTCTTTCTTTATGGGATCTATCTTGATCTCCCCTCCATCGATCACATACCCAAAATACACCAAAGACTATTGAGAAAACTCGCATTTCTTGATATTGGCCAATAGTTGGTGTTTTTTCAGAGTCTCTAACACCTACATAAGATGTGAAATGTGCTCCTCCCAGGTAGCATTATAAAACAATATATCATCCAAATAAATAATAACAAATGAATCTAGAGAAGGGTGAAAAACACCATTCATTAGTCTCGTAAATGTAGTTGATGTCTTGCATAAACTGAATGGCATAACAAACCATTGCATAAACCGAATGGCATAACAAACCACTCATACAAACCTTTCCTTGTCTTAAAGGACATCTTCCAAGTATATTCTTCTTTAACTCATACCTAGTGATATCCTGATTTCAAATCCATCTTAGTGAATTACTTGACATCATGCAGTTGGTCCAACATATCATTGATCATTGGTAGAGGGTGTTAGTGACACCATTTTTCTTTCCAGATAGAGATGGTTTTAAGTCACATTGTGACCCATGCATCCAAACATGTGAGGTCAGGTACGTAGCACCATGAGTCCGAAGTTAGAAAGTGGTCAGTTGGCCCTTGGAAACAAGAAGGGATGTCAGATTCAAACTTGCATAAGTGGTACAGTTATGTCTTTTCCAAAGAGTCGAGTCCTATTAAGAAACTGGTCTCTATGTGCCCCAGGTCAATTCAAGTATTTAATGGAAGTCGCATCGACAAGTACAACATTTATTATCATTTCATCATGAAAGCCGAAGGAATGAAAAATTGCAGTGTTCAAATCATGCATGCCTAGCAAACCTTATTGCATGTATCCTACACGTGGGGATTATCCATGGAAAACCTGTAACTCGACTCGAAACATCTCGTCGCCATGAATTCACTGTCCTCTAGCATGATTCCTTCTCTTGTCCGACTCGTTATAAATCTCATATCCTCGGCACTCTTCCCATCATAGAACCAGGCTTGAACTATGTTTGCAATTTCCCTTGCCAGTCCAGTTTGTTCAAAACTTCCCCTCCTGTGCATCTACTGGATATACTGTGTGTAGGATACACACTGGTCACACCATGGTGACCTCTTAGGGTGTAAGGAAAGGTTCGCAAAGAGACATAATTGCAAGGTCCGAGCCCCAAAACAACTGGGAATTTTTTTCACCTACAGCAAGCATTCCCACAGATGTGAAAGGAGTTATTTCTTTACCCACAGAGAAGACTAGATCAAACTGTGCAGAACTTGAAGCAAAGGGATTTGCGCAGGAAGGGAAGATAGTAGAAGCCCCATCTCCTCAACAACAAATTCCTCAGAGGAGGGGTAGGCCAAGAAAGAACAAGGAAGTTGTGGAAGCTCGATTTTCAAAAGAGTCATGTGCCAGATCAGTGGATGAAGAACTACTAATGCGTGCCATCCGGTTAGAGCCTGCCGGAGGATCGAACCGTGAAGACAGGAGCAGAACAATGAAAATGGATATCATAGGAGTGAATTATCAAGATCCATCTCAGCAATTGAAGAAGGAAAATTTGGCTATCACTGAACTCTATCATGAAAACAGGGAGTTGAGGTGTCAGCTAGCGACAAAGACCATGGAAGTGTTAGAGGCACAGGGTCGCGAAGGGAATGTGGCATGGATAAAAATACATCTCAGAGAGGTGCAAGACACCATTGTACATATGCGAGAAGCACAGAGACAGGTGGAAGAAAGGCATACAAAAAATTCCAGAGAATGTGAAGCGGCCGAGAAGGAAGCCTGCATGACTCTCGCCAACGTGTAGAAAAAACATGTTTAGAAAGTGTTCATCTTTGCGTCCAAAAAACATAAGAAAAATCTTGGTAGTTTGAAGGACACATTCCCCCAAAGCACTCTACCATTTTGATAATGGTCGTGAAAATCAATCATCCACTTGTTGTGAACATTTCTCCATCAAATGAGTGCGCAACGGAAATCAATGTTGTTGTAGCGGATAGCAAGTTCCTGACTAACACATGTTCATGGATACACCGACACATATTTTCTTCATATCGAGACCTGATCGATGATCAGACCCTCATGGAAAATTTTTGAATGGTCATGAGTAAACAGACGTGATTCTTATCTATTTTTAGAAAGTGTCATGCGAAGAGTCTCCAACGCATGCTACTTAGTTTTCCTAGTTTTAGGGTTAGCATTTAGAAAGTAGGGTAGCTCAAGGGGTGCCCTCATTTATATATTCCATTTTTTCAATGTAAGCCAAGTTGGTTGGAAAATTTGGTAGATGACAGCTATTATATGTAATTTGAGTTTTTTGACCAAAATTTAATGCAAAGGTCATGTAACTTGATGAAAATATTCTAGTTGTAGCAGTTGGATGTATTGTGCATATTTATTTGCGTATGTTCTTCCTGACATCTTTATTCATATCTTTTTATGTCTATTTTAGAACAAATTTTCAAACCTATGGATTCATTGCACAGCGCCCCTTGTTCGTGCCACTTAGACAAAACGTTTTCTTCTAAAAGTTAACTTTGAATTCACCCGCAGCAGTGCTCCGAGTTACTTCCTGTGTTTTTCTCCTGCCTCACATTACGATTTTACACTGAAGACTGTTACTCGCCTAGCCTTATCCTCTCAAGTTCATTCAGTGATTCATTTGTCTCTGTCATTTCCTTAGATCAACTCCATAACCTAAGTCTTACCTTCTTGTGCCAATATAACCAGAACCCATTATATCAAAGGTGTTAAATCTAGCCACTACTTTCAAAGCCATATCTTGCGTGGAGATTGTGCCTTCCGAGAGAGCCCTCTCCAAATCCGAAAGGCTAGTTTCGGGTCTCAAAGTTGGTTGAAAAATTTAAATTTTCCGTCTTTCTATCAGTCGAATAGATTTACGGAGTGCTAACATTCTAGCGTCGTTGTCGGGGACGAAATTGAATAGATTTTCCCTGGGAGAACAACTAGCGTTGCAGTTTGACCCCTGAGGGTAACATAGAGACAAACATTTGTACTGGATGAAACCCTTACCTTGGCGAATCCAGTCCAAAAAAAACAATATATCCAGGTAGCATAGTTCAGGAACCATGGCTCCAAAGATGATTTACACCTAAGTGAACCCTAACCCAAACCCCACAGGGCTTGTGTATGACCTCGAGAAGATTCTGCGTAGAACTAGAGAGAAATCATTGGACCCATTCTACTACCTGGACAGAAGCATGTCCTTTCCCAAAGATGGAATGCAGAGCATTGATGACCTTGAGTTTGACACATTCTTCAAGCAAACTCTATTCAGGTCTAAGTCAGAAACCATTTTGGACGAGACTGTTTTCGACCCGAAGAAAGTCCAAGCCCTAGTATTAAATAATATCCCTCAGAATCTGAATCCTCCTTGGGCTATGACCACCAAATTCACTCCCCTCATCGTGCCAGCCCAATTACATGACTTGCCTCATAATTATAGCTAGAGAATCAGGCTCTACGATGCTGAGGGAAATGTTTTCGCTCAGAGGCACCTGGATTGGTTTAATGATTTTTTCGACCTAGAAGAGATGGACTACGCAAATGCAAAAATGAGGTTGTTTGCATAGAGCCTTTTGGGAGATGTCAGAAAATGGTTCAAATCCCTCCTGCCCACGAGCATTCGGGACTTCACCGCATTCGAGATGTCATTCCTAAATAAATGGGGGGGGGAATAAAAACCCTTTGCATCTGCTAACACAATACAATAACATGAATAAATCACCGAAAGAGACAGTTCGGGAATTCTCAGCCCATTTTTTGAAGGTGTACAACTCAATCCCTGCGGAATTCAAGATTCCCCCTGGTGTTGCGCAGTTGCAATACGTTGATTTCTTCAACGGTGATTTCACCATGTTGTTGAGAGAAAGAATATCAATGAATCTAGATGCTATAATGAGTAACATTGTCGAAGTCGAAGTAAACATGATGGTGTCAGGAAAAATAAAATTGAGGTTCAACCGAGGTGACAATAGACCCCAGGGAGATGCACATCCATCGATGTCACGGTCCTCAGATGACAAGTTCGACATGATGATGAAAACATGGAGAATTTGATGGAGAGAATGTCCATGGGAAATAGACCTATTTCCTGAGAATACAATGACCCATAGCCTAGGAATAAAAACCTCAGAAGGGGTCAAATCCCTCAGATTAGATAGAGGGAACACAAAGAGAAAAGGGATCAAGTTGACCAGTAGATGAGACCTCCTTTCCAGAAAAAATACGCAGACGAGAATTTCGACCATATGTTCGACGACCAGATGCATTGTTGCGATGACAAAAACCCGTGTGTGTTCTTAACAAAGAGAGAGCGTAATCGGTATATGAGAAAAAATGAATATTTCGTGTCAGGGATCGATGATGATATGATACTCGAAATAGATGATGTGTCATCCTGGGAGACATAAGAGTTCAGTAAAGGCTATCAAAATTCCATCATGTAGTTCCAGAAGAAGTACAACCTCCAAAGCAAAGACGTACCTATTGAGTCGCGACAAACGAACCCCATAAGGAAGCCTCCGGTGGACACCCCTTCCACAAGCCGACCAAGGTCGGATAGCGTGACCAAGGATGCGACAGAGAAGGCTAAGGTTAAGGAGGAGGTCCCCAAGAAACCTCAGGAGACAGACCGGGAGGCAAGGGGAAAAGAGGTAGAGAAAACATGTCCCCCTTTCAATTTTGAACATGAGATGTCCAAAATAAAAAAATTTGTCCCATTCAATGGAATTATTAGAAAGGGCGAGTATCGGGAACAAATCATTAAAATGTTGAAAATGGGGGGGACACCCGATACTCTAAATATTCAAGATGATCACCCCACTATCCTTTTTGTTCCATGCGTTGAAGATACAAATGATACTGAAGACGTCCCTTAATTCTACGTCAGTCTGAAATTCCATGGCATGACCCTGCATAACGCCATGCTGGATTCCGTCACATCACACAACCTCATGCCAAAGGTGATCATGTATAAATTGGGTTTGGATATCACTAGACCATATAAAGACCTTTTCTCTTTTGATTCTAGGAAAGTCAAGTGTTTGGGCCTTATCAAAGGCCTGGTTGTGTCGTTGGCTCAAATCCATAATAAGAACATGGTCATGGACATAGTCATTGTGGACATACCCCCAAAATTCGGCATGCTTCTATCAAGATCATGGGCTACGAAGTTGAAGGGAACTCCATAGATGGATATTTCATACGCCACCATCCCTGTTTTTGTCCATGATAGAAGGTTGTACAGAGAAGTGCTACTGAAATACATGGTGAGAAGAAAGATGCAGCCAAACAATCATCCTATATACACCATCGACACTGAGGTGGGTTCTTATATATTCTGCAATGACCTAAGTTTTGAAGAGGAAGAACTGACAGCCATCATAACAGCTAAGGAGAAAAACATGAGGGAAACAATAGACTGCACCAACCTGAAAGACCACATGGAAAACAGGGTGTGGAACATGAGTTTTGACGACGCAGTCAGCAGAGAAGGAGTTGGGGCCAGTGTATGGGTAATACCCCTTGAAGCAAACAAAAATTTGTGCTCATACAAGATCGCATTTGAGTGCACTAACAACATGGTTGAGTATGAAGCACTAATCTTGGGCTTAAAAGTTTTGAAATAATTGGGCACACAGAAGATAACAATGCGTGGAGATTATGAGATGATCATAAATTAGGTAAAGGGTGTATATCAGACCAAACACCCCATGCTAAGAGCGTACATAAATTTGGCTTTGGACCTCCTCGAAGGATTTTCAGAGTATGACCTACCTGTTATCCCCGGAGAGAAAAATCATATCGCCGATGCGTTGGCCAACTCGACCTCAAGTTTTAAGATCCCCATATTCTCAAACAAAAGATATAAAATTGAGGTCAAGCACAGGCTGGCAGTGCCTGATAATATCAAACATTGGCACTTGTTTGATGATGACAAACATGTGGAAAGATTCCTCCTTATGAGCGACAAGTTTGCTAATACAAACATTGAAGAGGAATGTTGTAGCGACAAAGATGAGAGCACGGATGCACGTAGTAACGACGACCCTTTCCAAAACTAGATCGTAGGAAGGGACATAATACAACTGAAAAATAATATTACTCCAAAGGGGTTGGTGCCGCTGGAAAAGTTATCTGACGAAAAATGGTGTGGCTAAGAACCCCAATATCTCTGCAAGAGAAGAAGACGTGGAATATTGCAACATCGAGACTAAGGAGAACCCGAAGATGGTAAAATTATCAAAGACACTCAGTCCAGAGGTCAAGCAGGACTATGTAAATCTCATGAAATATTTCTCGGACGTCTTCGCATGGAGCTATGATGACCTGAAAGTATATGAAACGAAGGTAATCCAACATGTTATCCCTCTCAAGGAAGATCAGAAACCTTTCAAAAAAAAATTGAGATGGATAAACCCCCTGTTGTTGCCTCTGATCGAGAAGGAGGTAAAAAATATTTTCAACGCTAAAATTATTGTTTCTTTGAGATTCTCGAAATGGGTAGATAATTTGGTACATGTAAGAAAGAAAAGTGGCAAGATAAGACTATGTGTAGACTTTCGTAATTTAAACAAAGTGTCTCTCAAGGACCACTACCCCCTTTCTAAAATGGAATACAACCTGCAAAAAGTGGTGGGGTCCCAGAAGATGTCTATGTTGGATGGGTTCTCAGGATATAATCAGATCATGGTCCACCAGGACGACAGAGAGAAAATAGATTTCACAACTCCATGGGGAACGTTCATGTACGCCAAGATGTCATTCAGCCTGAAGAACGTTCGAGACACTTTTCAGAGGGAAATGGACATTTTGTTTTCTGATGAAAAGTACAAGTTCATCATGATTTATCTTGATGGAATCACAGTGTACTCTGCCTCTGACAAACAGCATCTCGAGCACCTGAAGAAGGTTTTCCAGAAGTGCAGGAAGTTTGGCATATCACTAAATCCAAAGAAATTGCATTTCTCGGTGGAAGAAAGGAAGTTGTTAGGGAACATCATTTCCAAGGAAGGCATTAATATATACCCCAACAAGGTTGAAGGAATCCTGAAGATCGGCACCCCGCGCAGTAAAAAGGAAGTGCAATCTTTCCTGGGAAAGGTAAAATTCTTGAGGAGATTCATCCCAAACCTAGGGGAAATCATAAAGAACATAACTTGCATGCTCAATGAGGGAAACAAGATCAAGTGGAACCCAGAGGCCAAGAAGTCTTTTGAAGATATCAAATTGGCACTGACCAAATCTCTTGTTCGAGCCAACCAATATTTTATGAAAGATTTCCCCCTATTTTCATTCGCCTCAAAACACACTATTGTCGGTGTGCTGCTACAGAAAGATGAGTAGGACTTCAAAAAACCCATAGCCTATTTCAGTTGGACGTTGTGCGATGATCCACTAAGGTATGACATTATGGAAAAACTGGCATACGCCTTAGTGAAATCCTTCAAAGAGTTCAGGACATACATATTGCACTCCCATTTCATCACTTGTGTGCCCAGAATTTCAGTAAAGGATATCCTAACTCAACCTGACCCGGAAGGAAGGAGAGGCAAGTGGATAGCATCCATGCCGAAATATGATCTTGATATCAAGCCTACAAAGATGATCAAGGTTCAGGGTATTGCAAAGTTAATGGCATAGTTAGACTACGACGCTTTAGGAATGAATTTCATTGTTGATCTGTCAGAATTCCCTCAAGAAGAAAAAGTTGCATAGGTGCCTCAGTTGTTCATTGATTCACCATGGTATGTTGACATCATCTATGTGTTGGAGAATCTCCAGGATCATCTAGGCATGAATAAGACCAAAGCAAGGTTTCTCAAGATTAAAGTGGCTAAGTTCTGCATCCTGGACAATTCACTTTACTGGAAATACCCCGGGGTAATATTGTTGAGTTGTTTGTTGGAAGATGACACGAAGCGGGCTATACAAGATTTTCACAAAGGCAACTGCAGAGGACACCGCTATTGGAAGACCACCGTGCACAAAATCTTGAGAGCAGGTTATTACTGGCCTACAATTTTCGCTGACGTGTATAAATAGGTCTCCAGCTGCCACGAATGTTATATTTTCGATGGAAGAAGAAAGCTACAGCCCCTACCACTAAATTTGATCTCAATCGAAGCACCTTTCATGTAGTGGGGTCTAGATTTCATACGAGAGATAAATCCACCATCCTTCGTGCAGCACAAATGGATACTCACGACCACCGACTATTTCACTAAATGGATAGAGGCGATCCCGACAAAGAAATCTACCGACACAGTCATCATCCAATTCCTTGAGACAAACATCTTGTTGAGGTTCGGGTGTCCCGTTAAGATCATAACAGACAATGCAATTGCATTCAAGTCTAAGAGGATGGAAAAAAATTGTCAGGATTATAACATAAACCTGGGGCATTCCACGGTGTACTATCCACAAGGAAACGGGTTAGCATAATCCTCAAATAAGAGCCTGACTAGGATCATCAAAAGAATCATGCAAGACAATAAGAGAGCCTGGCATAAAAAGCTTATCTATGCGTTGTGGGCAGATAGGATTACCACCAAGAAGTCTATATCAATGTTTCCTTTTCATATCATTTATGGTGCGGACGCAATCTTCCCTACTTCATTGGGACCACCCGTCAGGAATTTTTTGCAAGAACAAGAGGTCGAGCCAAATGATGTGAAAAGGAGAATAAACCATATAATTCACACACAACAGGTGAGGGAGAAGGTGTATAATCGGTCACAGCTCCATTAGGGGAAGATAAAGAAAGCTTTCAATAAGCATTCTAAGCCAAGGGATTTCTAGTTGGGTGATCTAGTCTTGAGATGGGACATGAGAAATGAGGACAAAGGAAAGCATGGAAAGTTCGACCATCTTTGGACAGGTTCGTTCAGAATCAGTGATCATTGCGGGGGAAATGCTTATTTCCTAGAAGGATTAGATGGAGAATGTTTTGGTTAGGGGCCTGTAAATGGCAGGTTCCTCAAACATTAATTGATGACATAAAATCCGTTTAAGTCATTCATCATTGTAAATAGTCATTTTATTTTTTACGTCAAGTCAATAGTTCAGCAGAAAATTGAAGCCCGAAGTGAAGGCCCTAAGTTTATGCTGGAGTTTTAGAAGCTACGTCGATAGGTTTAGTTTGTTTTATATCTATCATTTACTTCTCTTAGTGTCTGAAGGTCTAATAAATCCCAATGGTTAGGAACCTGGTCTATTGTTCTTTACTACATCACAAAGAGGATAGCATCCCCGTTGGAGCCAAATGTTAGCACTGCCATTTTTATTTCCATATAGAGTCTGTTTTAAGTCACATTGTGACCCATGCGTCCAAACATGTGAGATCGGGTACATAGCACCATGAGTCTGAAGTCAGCAAGTGGTCGATTGGCCCTTTGAAATGGGAAGGGATGTCAAAGTCGAACTTGCATAAGTGGTACGAGTATGTCTTTTCCAAAGACTCAAGTCCCGTTAAGAAACCGGTCTCTACGTGCCCCAAGTCGAGTCAAGTAGTTAATGGAAGTTTCAATGATAAGTACAACAACTATTATCAGTTCATCATGAAGGCTGAAGGAATGAAAAATTGCGGCGTTCGTATCATGCATGCCCAGCAAACCTTATCACCTGTATCCTACACGCGGGGATTTTCCATGGAAAACCTGCAACTCGAATCGAAATATCTCATCATCATGAATTCACTGTCCTCCAGCATGATTCCTTCTCCTATCCAACTCATTATAAATCTCATATCCTCGGCACTCTTTGCAGTCGTAGAACTAGGCCCAAACTCTGTTTTCAATTTCCCTTGCCAATCCAGTTTGTTCAAAACTTCCCCTCCTGTGCGTCTGTTGGATATACTGCACACAGGATACACATTGGTCGCACCATGGAGACCTCTCAGGGCGTAAGGAAAGGAATGTGGAGAAACAAAATTGCAAGTTCCAAGCCCCAAAACGACTAGGAGTCATTCTCACCTACAACAAGCATTCCCACAAACATGAAAGGAGTTATTCCTTTACCCACAGAGAAGACTAGATCAAACCACGCAGAACCTGAAGCGAAGGGATTTGCACAAGAAGGGAAGATAGTAGAATCCTTGTCTCCTCAAAAGAAAGCTCCTTGGAGGAGGGGCAGACCGAGAAAGAACAAGGAAGTTGTGGAAGCTTGATTTTCAAAAGAGTCACATGCTAGATCGGTGGCTGAATAACTACTCATGCGCGCCATCCGGCTAGAGCCTTCTGGAGGATCGATCCATGAAGACAGGAGAAAAACAATGAAAATGGATATCATAGGAGTGAATGATCATGAGCCATCTCAGCAATTGAAGCAGGCAAAGTTGGCTATTGTTGAACTCTATCAAGAAAACAGGGAGTTGAGTAGGCAGCTAGCGACAAAGACCATGGAAGCGTCAGCGGTGCAGGGTCACGAAGGGAACATGGCATGGCTAAAAGGATAGCTTAGAGAGGTGCAAGACACCATTGTACAGCTGTGAGAAGCACAGAGACTGGCGGAATAAAGGCATATGAAACATTCCAGAAAATGCAAAGCGGTCGAGAAGGAAGCTCGCGTGGCTCTCACCAGCACGTAGAAAAAACAAGTTTAGCAGGTGTTCGTTTCTACATCCAAAAAACATAAGACAAATCTTGGTAGTTTTGAAGCACATGTTCCCCAAAATCACTCTACCATTTTGATAATGGCTATGAAAATCAAACATCCACTTGATGTGCACATTTCTCCAACAAATGAGCGTGCAATAGAAATCAAATCTGTTGTAGTAGATAGCAAGTTCCTGACAGACACTTGTTCGCTCAAGCACCTGATCAAAGGGATACACTGACACATATTTTCTTCATATCGAGACCTGACCGATGATCAGACCCTCGTGGAAACTTTACGAACAGTCATGAGTAAACATAAGTGATTCTTATCTATTTTTAGAAAGCGCCATGCAAAGAGTCTCCAATGCATGCTACTCAGTTTTCCTAGTTTTAGGGTTAGCAGTTAGAAAGCAATGTAGCCCAAGGGGCACCCTCATTTATATATTTCATACTTTCGATGTAAGCCAAGTTGGTTGGAAAATTTGGTAGATGACATCTATTATATGTAATTTGAGTTTTTTGACCGAAATTTAATGCAAAGGTTCTGTAACTTGATGAAAAGATTATAGTTGTAGTAGTTGGATGTATTGTGCATCTTTCTTTGCATGTGTTCTTCCTGTCATATTTATTCATATATTTTTTTGTCTATTTCGGAATGATTTTTTGAACCTGTGGATTCGTTGTGTAGCGCCCCTTGTTCACTCCACTTAGAAAAAATGTTTTCTTCTAAAATTTAACTCTGAATTCACCCGCAGCAGTGCTCCGAGTTACTTCCTGTGTTTTTCTCCCACCTCACATTATGGTTTTACACTGAAGACTGTTACGTGCCTAGCCTTATCCTCTCAAGTTAAATCACTGATTCATTTGTCTCTTTCATTTCCTTAGATCTAACCATAGCCCAAGTCTTACCTTCTTGCACCAATATAACCAGAACCCATTATATCAAAGGTGTTCAATCTAGCCACTGCTTTCAAAGCCATATCCTGCATGGAGACCGTGCCTTCCAAGAGAGCCCTCTCTAGATCTGAAAGGCTAGTGTTGGGTCTCAAAGTTGGTTGAAAAATTTACCTTCGTTGTATGTCTATCAGTCGAAAAAATTTACGGAGTGATAACAGAGGGTACCAATTCTTCAGTGTAATATTTTGCAATGCCCTATAATCAATGCACATTCTCCAAGTCCCATCCTTCTTGGGAACAATTATGATGGGTAACCAACAAGGTGAGGTACTTGGTTGAATCACACCATGCTCCAACAACTATTGCAACTGCTTCTTTACCTCATTTGATTCTAGAACAAACTATCTATACGACCCAATATTCGACAAGGAGGAGTTTAGTAATAATTGAATTTCATGCTTCGCTTCCCTCTTAGGTGTTATCCCTTTATTCTCTTCGAACACTCCTTTGTACTCTTGTAGCAACTCCTCCAACTGATGTTTCTACTCTTTAGTACACCCTTCCAGGGATTTCTTTAATTTTAACAACTCTTCACCATACTAATTTTCTCTTAGAAAAAGTAAAACATATTTCTTGCTAGAACTAATCAGTTTCTTAGCTTGATTGGCACTTGCCAGTGAAAGTTTTAATTTCCCTTTGTGT
>ML854357.1:0-13022 GCA_009831015.1 Picea engelmannii | reverse complement strand
CTCATTACTTTACCCCCTTTAATTTTAAGAAGACTTTAACTAACACTTAGGAGGGTTTTCGTTTACGTCCTTAAGTTTATTTTTGGAGGGTCTTCTCTTAAGGCTAGTCAAAATTTTATCTTAGAGGTGTTTTAAATTTGGGTTCAGATTTGAACTGGGCAACAATTCATTAGGGGGGTCGTTTTAATAATTTTATCAGGCATTAAGGTCTTAGGGTCGTCTAGGTTGTCTCATCATCATCATCAATGCGACGTGTCGTTCAGGACACACTACGTGCTCCAAGGGTTCCACTCGCCTCGTTTGCTTCTGTTGCGCGACGTGCCCTTCAGGATGCACCACGTTCTCCAAGGCTGTCACTCACCAACTCGTGTTTCTTTTGCGTGACGTGCCCTTCAGGATGCACCACATGCTCCAAGGGTGGCACTCGCCGACTTGACGGATTGGTAGACATCTATAACCCCTGGAGTCAACACTCCGCCAGGTGAACTTGTGGGAGACTAAGGGCTCTAAGGACTAAGGCCCCCGCCTTATTGCATGCCCCTTAGAATCATCATGAGCGACTGTCGCAGTCTGCCCTCACGGCATCGTGGATCCTCTCGAACTAGGTAATCGTTAACCTACAGTTCGAGCCACGGCGGGAGTGCTAGTAGGCTGTGGCAGGGATGTTGTCCACACCTCTCCCTCATCCTCTCTGGAAATCCTGTGTGGCCCCTTTACTCCATATGTGAGTCTGGTCGGCAAGCTATCGTCAGCCTGCATCATCAACCATCATGTCAGAATATGTCAACAACATATCATCAAATCAATAAATATCATGGTAAATAAATCAACTCAATATCACACTCCCTGACTCAATCCGGAGTCCAAGGGTTTCGTCGATGCCTCTGCATCCTCTAGGTCAAAAACCCTGCACACTCAAATAAATTGAGTCAATAGCACCTGTATACAACAATAGTAAAACATCATGTTATCAATCATAATGCATCATCATCAAGGATAAGTGGTTCATCATCATAAAAATCCAGATCACTTGCGAGCAAGTGTCCTCAAAGAATAAGTTTTTTCAGTGCGCCAGAGCGGTATGTTACAATACATGAGGATCCTCTTCATAGCTTTCTAGTGCTCAAGTTTTTGATAAGTGTTAAGCCAAGAAACACTACTCATAGGATAACTTAAGTTTTTTATGGTAGTTATTGAATAAATAAAATTTCCTACTAATTGTCTATACAAGTTTAATCTACATGCTTCAAGTCCCCCCTATAGTAAACTTAATTCCATCCAAATTGTCTTTTTGCCAAACTTTAATGCCAATACAATAGTGCAAAAGTTCAAGGTCACTACTATTCAATGCTCTACCTTGATGTTGTTTAACCTATTTTATCAATTCATTTTTTCTACTTAAATTAAAAAACCATCAAATTAAGATTATAAGATCATCACCTTTAATCTTCATATAAAAGTTTGGATCAGAGTTGCTTTGCTTGAAACTTGTAGCTATTGGATACTTGTCAATCATGAAAATGGCATGATTTAGGGGTATTCTTCAAGACATAATGAAATTTTACCAACATGCAAACCATGTGTTCTTTTTCCTTTATCTAAAAGCCTTATGGCCATTGCATACACACTTCTTCAAACAAATCTCCATTTAGAAAAACATTTTCAATGTCCATTCGAGAAACCGAACTAGATCCAAGAGGACATACGATATTAGTCATTAGTGCTATATTTACTTGAGTTGTCTTAGGCTTTGTATTTATTTTCATTCTTGTGTTGCATTCTCCAACAACATATATATGTAAATTAATCCATATATGGACAACCAGAATTGATCCATATTATGTACTAAGTATATATAAAAATTATAAATCAAAATAAAACATCAATTTTAGATGAACTCCAAAGTTCTATCATGTTTGGAATGTCTCATATTTATTGCCTAATTCCAAAGTTCTATCATGTTTGGAATGTCTCATATTTATTGCCTAATTCCAAAGTTCTATCATGTTTGGAATGTCTCATATTTATTGCCTAATCCCATGTAGCATATTAATCACAATGTGTAACATAGTAGTTAAGATTTTATCTTTTGGCAATGTTTATCTACACCATCAAGTTGTCAAAACATTTTAAAGGAAGTAGCTAGAAAGTTACTTGCGACTTGTACATATAAATAGAAATTGAAAAATATCTACATATGTCCATCTAGGATACATTCATCACTATATTGAAATCTAAATAAATTCTATTGTTGTTTAGGCTCCAAAGAATCCTCGTTGGCTTTGCTAAATGTATTTTTACCACTGTATGTGAAATAAAGAAATCCATCTACATCCTTGTTCTCCTCGTAGACAGACGAAATTAAAGTCATTGTATAGAAATAAGTTCATCATAACGATGAGAAAATGACAACCTCGATCAAAGATAAGACTTAGATACCAAACTCCCTACATGCGCTATCTCTATATGTTGAAATTGTAGAGGAAAATGTGTTGGAACTTCAGGTACATGACATATTATCATGGGATAATGTCGATAGTGATTGATGGTTCAATAGTTGGGAAAAACTGAGGAAACTAGAGTGTGATAACTCTGAACCTGGAAGTTCACATTTCTGAAAATGAGGGGAGTATGGTGCAGAGCATCCACACATCCCAAAATGTGGCAGTCTTCAACATCCTTTGCATTTTGTATACGTCTGTCATTTATGGGCCACTCTTTCCCACAATTTCATGGATCGGTGTTAGTCTCTATATCTCTGCTAATTAATCAGATTCTGGCGATCAATCTAATGAATATTATAATGTAGTCTAGGTGTTAGAAAACTGGGAGGGGAGAATCTAAATTGTATGAAAACCAATCATTCACTCAGTGTGCCAAGAGTTATCTCTCTGTAATTGGACCTATGTTGTCTTGGGATCGTAATGTTGTAGTTGGTCGATATTTTCTAAGTTTTGGGTTCTGGGTAGGGAATAAACTGAGATCGAGATCCTGAAGCAGGGGGGTTTTCATGTATGTTTTAGTTTAGTAATATGACTTGCTAAATCAATAAAGGGGCTTCTTTTTCCTGAGTAGCGAAATCTTGTTTTTACATTAATGTCACTCTTTTTCAGTTAATTGATATTCTATTTTTTCATCTCTACACTAACTCTATAGAAGAGTTTTAAGTTCACTTGCAGCTGAGTGACTGCATCAAGCAAGCTCATCCAAGTTTGAAAGTTCAACACTAGAGAAATCAAGTCAAGCAATGGCGCCCCTACCCTAAAAGAAGAGACTTGCTTTGTAACTCACCTTGTTTTATTTTATAAAGCACTTTCAAACTTATATTAATTCTTTAAAATTTCAAACTATTTTTCCAAATACCATTTTCTCAATTAATCTCAAACATAATAAATTTAAACTCACAACAATTTAAATTAAAATTTTAAAAATAATACAATTACAATTATAATTATAAAGTTTAACATATCCATAAATTTCCAATCTAATGCATTGTAAAACTTATAAAGAATGCAAAATATTACACTCTCATATCATATAAGGCTCTCATATCATATAAGTCTCTCAAAAAATTCCCCATCAAAGTAATCTTGAACAATTTCAAAGAGAGTTCCCTGTTAAGAGTTTTATAGCTCAAAAATCACTCACCATAAGTCTTACAATATATGATTTATATCAGATCCATCATAATAATCAAATATAACTCCAAGATCGAAATCGCATAACCTAGGTCTTAGAAGATATGATTTCTACTCAAATCAATTGCAATGATCATTATTTATTTTTATTAATTTATTCTAAACTAATATGTATCTAATTTATAAAATATTATGTGAAAATGTTTAATTACTCATAAATACACCTAAATTTTTCATTAAGTTTCCAACATTTATAATTTTATTAAATTTCCACCATCTATAATTTAATATTAAAAATAAATTGAGAATCTCTCTTATCATATATACTTTCCACCTTCCCCTATACTTACACTAATCAAAGTTGAAGCATGCCGTGTGACAAGGTTGTGTTGTCTTACATACATTAATTATAGTACATGGAGATCAAGGATAACCCTATTCTACACTCTCATAACATGCCAACCCTCAGAAAATTTAAAACATTTAAAATAGTGGACGTGCCACTAATTAAATTGTTGCACACCCTTCTCCCCATGAGCTTGCTTTGGTTATTTATCACCTCCATACCATGTTCCGATTGCCACAAGTAAGACTATAATTTGATTTTGCTTTCCTTATTGAAATTCAATGCTTGCATCATGGTAAATTCTAACATCGGTTAATTGATAATCAATTCCATATATCGCCTCGTTGCTATAATTCGACCTCCCACTGAAACACCCCTCATTATGACAAACGACTAAATATCTTCTCTCGCAGCATCCACCATCGTTAACTTGCAACCCTATTTGACAACACACTCTATGGTTAGAATAAGATTTTGAATCCAGGGCTCCATCGACGCTCGAAGACTTGTTTGCGGCGGGGGTTGAAGGAAGTGGCAGGCTGATACAAAAATTGAGATTGAGATCAGGGACCTCTTCGTCTTTAGAAAAGGCCAATTCTATGTGCGAGCATCCAGAGCGCTTGTATTGAAAGAAATTTGCCATCTCTGGTGTTCTCGGGCTCTGGAATGTCAGAATTTGGTGCTTTGGGGTGGGTAGTGTTGCATCTTCTTGGGTTCAAGCCCCTTTCCTTCTCACAGCACGGTGATGTCCCCATCTTCACAGAAAAAAGGATGCATGAATGTGTAAATGTGAGCAATTTCGAATCGAATGGGACTGATAGTTGGAATGGAGTAGTTTAATACAATAGGTATCCGATTGCATTTCGTTATAAATTTTTGCCTGATTGAAATTCTGATAGTATCTGATTGCATTTCATTAAATGCTTTCACCTTATAGAAATTCCGATGAAACGTTGTTGTCGGGCTATTAAGTTCAGTTTTCATCTTTGCATTGCAGATTCGAAACTAGCGGAGTGACAGCGAAGTAACACTGTTCCAAACAAAACACAAGAGTTTTCAACGAATATGCAGATATGGTAAATAAGACGACACCTGGAAAGAAATTTCGTCAATCGCTGGAAAGTTTTTTCTGGCTCACGACAGACCACGAAGTAACTTCCCCTTAAACTAGCATACCCTTAAAGTAGGGGGAAAGGGAACACCAAAGTGAATCTGGGTGGTTATGTTTTTCAAATATCAAGGAATTTGTTTTTTTTAAATGAATACCTCAAAAGGTCTTCTAATGAGGGTAAATGTGAATGCACTTATGATGGAAAGATGTGATGAAGGAGGTCTTGAGATCCTTGTTTATTGTTAAGTCAAACCCAATTATTATTTTTAATGGCGCTTTCAAGAACAATACAATGATAATATATAAAGATAATCTTCAAATGACTATTGGGTATCAGGAAATAAAGAGTCATTATCTATCACATGTGACATTTTCTTGGGTCACTAATACAATTCAATTAGAGGTAGAAAACCACCAATTCAAATGAACTTCATGGTCCAAAGTGCATGATATAGTCATCACTTTAACAATTTATTATAATAATGTATGAGACCCCCTTGTTTGTGGGACAAGGGACCCAAGAATTGAGTTCCATCCAAAGTAAGTACAAAATTCACCAAACCTTCCAATTGAGATGACTATTGAAGCACCAAACCCCCTCACTATTCTTTGTATTAATATTCATTGTAATCAATATGTCCACACAATTTCATTTAGAATATTGAAGACATGAACAATTGAATGGTTTCTTTCCTCTTCTATTTGGGCTATACAAGTATGAAGATAACATAGGAATAAAATTTATGGAAAGAAAACATAATCCAAAAAATAACAAACACCAATAATAAAACATCTAGTGATGAGTTTGGAGAACATCATATAAACCTATTAACATTGGAGTTAATATAAAATTGCTCATTGAATATGAAGTTATATCCTTTATCAAAGATCACTTGCTTGTTTTCCATAATGATTTCCACCCATGTAACCACATTGATTGCCCATAATCCAACATTTGATAGAGACTATTTTTTTCGTAACACATACTGCAACATACTAACTATAATCTGGGAAGAGCTAATTCATACGTTGTAGAGTGCTCATTCTTCCAAAAACTAAATTTCAATGATATTCATACAAATGTGTATACACCCAAAAATATTTGCAAGGGCTTAGTAGAAATATTTTCTAATGGTAAAGAATTTTAATGTATGTGAAGACATATTTTGTATACATGATTAAGCTTCCACGCAACATTATTTCAAGAATGAAAATAAAGGGAGACATGCATACAGATAGAATAATTTAAAGAAATCTAAACCAAGGTTCACACTTGTAGAGATGAATCTAATGAATAATATGTATTACCCTCCAGTCTGTTCTTATAGTAAAATTCAATGTTTTTCCATTTCAAAACAAATAAAACAAAATTTCATACCTAGAAAAAGGAATATAATTGATTTCAAAGAAGCTTCATAATTTTCTGAATATAAAAACAACTAAAATTTTGAACATGTCTTGTAAATGCACACATGAAAAATAAGCAATGGCATTCACATCTTCAAGATGAAATCGTCCATTATCATTATTTTCCATGGGTTGAATAAACACCCAATACACATATTGCAATAGAACTTTTCTTCTTAAAAGAAGTAAGCATCATACTTTAAACTGCATTTAGAGTAAAATGTGATCACCACTAGACCATGATAGTATCGAATCCAAAGAATCATATTTCTTTTTTAAATGTAAAATCGTTTGCAAATATTTATAATCCTAAAAAAATGTTAATTATTTTCATTTCAAAGTATCAAAATATAATAAAACACCCTTACATGATATCAATATCCAAAACAAACTAGGTACTATCATGATCATCAAAAGCATTTTTGTTGTCTAATGTAAGTCACAATTCCTTTATACTTCTTTCAGACCATTTTAACTTGTTATTAAATAATGGAGAATATCTTATACAAACATTGACAAAATCAAGTCTACAAGTTTACTTGGAAGGATTTCCAACCATCAAAGACTAGTTATAACTAGAGTTCATGGCATAATAAAGAATAATTATAACTAGAGTTCATGACATAATAAAAAATAGCTAGAGTTCATGGCATAATAAAGAATAGATAGATTTCATGGCATAATAAAGAATAGATTGAAAGTTCATGTAATAAATAACATATCCAAAATAGAGGAATGAATTTACCCAGAAAAATACTACAATGCCCATCTCTAGATTTATTGAAATTATGAAGATATGACATATGCCTAATGTTATGTAAACAATTCAAATAAAAGTATAGTATACAAGCTAACTGCCCATGAATTTCCTTTTTCCCAAAATGACTTTGATACAAACTTGTTAACATTGTGAAGATGGAGCGAGGGTGTCACTTGGTTAGGAAAAATTATGTGAGAAGATAACAAGAAACCAGTTTAAATAATTTTAAAACCTGTCTCTAAATAAGGATTGGTAAAATACGAGTTCCATTCGAAACTTCCATCTAAGGTTTGGTCGCAAACCAACGACGAGAAATAATTTTTTTTTGTCCTTCAACACAATTACACAATAGTGAATTAATTTGTCCAAAATTTCTATAGTGGAAGCAAAGAATTAAAACTTGTAAATATACATGGATCAATATGGAATACTCATTGTGTGTTGAGATCTTCTATGGTTTCAATGCTGGCATTCGAAGTGAATGTTGACAAAACATGTTTTTTATAAATCCCTAACAATTTCATATATGAAAACTATCTAATGCAATAATCCCAAACAAATTGAATTTTCTAACTTTAAGACAATGATCCTTCGCATGCCTAAAACCAAACAATCCTAAAATTTTGTTTTTCTCATAGTTTTCATTGTGTGATTTATTTTTACGCTCAGAGACTAGATCGTGGTTTACCTATTGGCCTCCCAATACTTGAAGTTACGCATTTATTTAATAATTTTTCCTTTGTTTAGTAATTTTTTCTTTCCTTTCCCTGCTTCATATTTATCATTTTTATATTTGAATATAGTGAAAATGAAGTTAACAAGATCATTATGATTTTTGTAAGAAAGAAAGTTTAGAAGTATAAGTAATTTACAAAACTCTATAAACTTATATTTTATATTATTAAGTGTATGTTGAATTAAAAAGAAATGGTATTCTTCTTGATCTTACTTAGTATAAAAATATTAGAATTTTATTTTTATTTTTTATAAATTTTCTTGTCATTTTAACAATATTCATTTTGTTATTTAAAATTGTAGTTAATAACCAAAATTTTTTTGGTTAATGAAAGAGCACTATAATGATATTCACATATTTATGTGTCAATACAAAAATAAGAGTCCGTCACCTGCCCCGTCACAACAAGGAAACCAGGATAGGTGGTCATCAAGTGTATCTGTGACTATAACTGGAAATGGTTCTGACAAAAAAAATCATAATGTTCTACTTTGCAATGGCTATGGCTGACTGTCTTACATAACTTGACAGAGAGTTTTGATTCTCTACAAAAATTACTAAAGAAAAAAGAAACCATAAAACCTAAGAGAGCTAGCTTGGACTCGACCATCCCTGGGCACTGCAGGATAGGACAAAGAATTTTCCATAGGTTGGACATTTTTTTCTAGCTAGAGCAGCCATCATCACATCCATCAGGAGGTCCAAGCGTTGTCCCAAGAAGTATGGATATGGGCATGTTCATCCATTTTTTGTCGCAGCTCGAAGATGAGCTGGAGGTGATCCTTTGCAAATAGAATTGGGGTTGATGGAGGTGGTTCCTCTGTCATGTCTGCATCCATTTCTTTTGTTGTGTCCATTTCTTCAGCTGCGTCCTCTATGTCCACTGCGTTCCGATCTGTGTCCACCGCTGCCATTGTTTTCAAGGGAGTGGCCACTTTCCAGCTGGGGGGAATCTCTTCCTCCACCATGCAAGAACCAGTTCCATAGAAATGGTTTGGAGAGTGGGCTCTTGGAGGGTCTATTTCAGGGGTACGACTGAGTGGAGGGGAAAAATTCTCGGGAGGGGGCATTTCTTCCATGAAAGGCCCACTACCAAGGTCAATGGTGGGAATTTGGGTGGGGGGTTGGTTTTTCCAGAGACGATTGGTGATAATGAGAGTGAGCTGGGAGGGGGGGAGGTGATTGCGTCTGGTGTAGGCACTATAATAGAGTGGGCCTCACCTAGACTTTCCTCACTCCCTGGGCATGTTGCGAGCTTGGATGAACATAACCAAAGAAGGCGTGGGCGGGCACAAAACAAAAAGGTTGTGGAAGAGCTGAAGAAGGTTGAGGAGCAGAGGAGAAAAATGCCAAGGAGGAATGAGAGAATAGTCCAACATCCCATCTTTGATAAAACCTTGCGAGTTGACGTGTGTGGGAGCCATGAAGGCCGAGGTGACTGCAAGTCTGATGCAGGTACACCCATCCTGGTTCGCACATGGCTCCCTTAATTTTCCTCGAAGTGCCCAACGCACCTCCATTGAGTCACAATGAATGCAGGTCATTTGAGATGGGGGATGAGAGGTTGATGGCAAGGATTAATAGCTCCGTGATGCTACGTGGCTCCCACTTCCTTCCACTTGTCACCCCATCCGAGGTAGTTAATAACCAAATTATAATTATATGATATAATGATATAATGATATATAATTCATAAAATAATATATTATCTATATTAAAGTTTTGAAGTAAAAGGGTTGTGTAAACATTATTTCAACATTTCGAAATAAAATATTAAAATTAAATTCTATACATTTAATTTTTTCCTAAATTCTACATCATTATTAACATATTAATTATAAAAAATTTAATATGGAAAATTGTCACATAAATATTAATAATAATAAGGTGAAATTTATAATTATATGATTATTTTGTAATTATAATTTAATTTCAAATTTTCAAATTTTCACGATAAAATATTTCATTAATTTAAATTAATATAACTTTTAAAATATGTATTAAGGAGATCTATTCAACTTCTCTTCCACACATATATATATGATGGTGGTGGTGGTGGTTAAGATAAGAGATTACTTAGTTTTCTTTAAAATGTTATTTCAATGCTTGAAAAAACATTAAGTTTTGATTCTCTTCTTTACCCTAGACAAAGATACTTTTAATATTCAAGGTTGTTGTTAACCACCTCCTTATAATATCTTAATTTTCTTTTATCATCTTATGCTTTATGGCATCATAGATTCTTCTTAAATTTATCTTATATAATACTTTTAATATCATTGGAATTCTGTAGAGTAACTTTTTGTTTTAGTCTAGATGATGCCATCTCTACTTGAGCACTTGATCCTAGCTCTTATCCTTGTACATTAAGTACCTAATCGTAGTTTTTCTTTCAATAGTGAAAAAACACACTTCTATAAAGAGGATAAGATAATGTGTTTGTTCTTTACTTTTGAGATTATAAGTTATCAAATATTTTTTGATCTATATGATTTTGCAGGAACATCCCTAAACTTGACATTCCATATAAGATAACAATACTCACAAAAGTCTCAATAAATTACAATAAAAATACTTCAAAACATTAAAAAGATGGAATTGTAATTTAATGAAACATTTAAAATTTAAAAAGAAGAACTATAATACAACACAATAAATTTATAAAACATAATAATGAAAAAATCTAATTATTTTATTTTTATGAATATATAAGAAATCAGAATAAAATGATATATACTAAAACCTGATATTTAGACTTTGGTATCAAATTGATATATACTAAAACCTAATATTTAGACTGTGGTAAAAGAAAAAATAAAGCCAGATAATTTATATATTTTTTGAATTTTTTTCAGGTTTAATGGATCCATGCTATTTGAAAATAACTAGCAAAGCGAGACATACCACGAAACATAATTTCTTTTTAATAAAAACTTAATGAAAAACAAAGTAAATTCAGTATCCAAAATTACAATCTTTAAACGGAGAAAAGGCAATCCTAGACTATATATGTGCCGTGGGCAATCCAATTTAATAAAAGACACAATTCGCTGTAAATACGCCAATCCTGTAATGAGTTAAGCTCCTTGTCCTTCGTAAAGCATTATGATCTGATAATTGATATTTCCTTTTCTCTAGCACTTGGGAAGGTCTGCAGGGGGAGGCTCCAATGTTGCCAAAGGACCGTGACCGTTCTTCACTAAGAACACCATATTCAATCCCCACGTTAAATGGTCGTCTAAATGGCAGTGCAGAAACCACACTCCTGTCCAAAGAGCAACGGTAGTTTGCATTTTATATTAACCCGTAATTTGTGAATAAATTCAATAAATTCATATGATATAATCGAATTGAAGTGCAATTGAGTTTATATATACCTGGATTGTCAGCTTTGAATCTTATGGCAACCCACCCGCTGACCGGAGCGATTACTGTGTTGCGTTGTGGGGGATCAACGAGATTAAATTTAAGCGGGTCGGTTACTGGGTTATAGTTTCCGAAGCCCTCTCCCACCACGTAAAAGCTGAAGCCATGAAGATGCATTGGATGGTTTTCTGCTACGAAGATGTTTGTCCCCTGAAAGACCAGTTGCACTGTTGTATTGTATTTGAGCACTTTCACTTTTGTTGCGAGGTCAGGTGCCCAAAGTTTTTTGGGTATATCTTGACCCGTGTAGTTGAATCTAACCGGAGGTTTTGATGGAAAATCGGTCATAAAGACACCATTAATAGAGAAATAATAAGCTTGAAGCAGGGCGATCGTGGGCAATACAAAGGACATGTTGTTCATGCTTGCACTGAGCCTCGTTCCATTGGGGCCTTCACAGGTCTTCCCAGTGGCACACGGGAGCAATCCCAGTCCAACTGTGGAGATGAGGCTTTCATCAATGCTATGCGGAACGTCTACTGGGTACTCTTCAGAAGCAAGGCTTCGCAGTGCTCTGCTAAATTTAGTGACAGTCGCAGTGTGATTGTAGTATGGAAGCCTAGGAAAAATGGGACGCGTAGAATTTTGATACCCCATGTACTCTAGAATGGCAGTAGTTGTGGAGTTATCGAAATCGCCTGATCCCTGATTATTATAAGCTCGGGCGGCCATATAGTATTTGCCCACAGGCTGGTTGGCGGTGAGAAGAACATCTGCAGTCTGGCCGGTAGAAATGAAGATTACATCTGTTTTGTATGGCTTGGTGTAACAAGCATCCACAGCTACAACTGTAAATTCGTGGCCTGCTATCTTGAAAAAGTGCCCACTATTGAGTGCAGCATTGACCATCCGTAGAAGGTATGTTTGTCCGCGTTTTACAGGAAGCCGAAATGTTCCTGCGTGTACAATGCTTTGAACAGTTTATAATCGGATTTTCAACCAAACGATTTATACAAGTTCAATACCTGATCTATGAAGGGAAAAACTTAATACCTGGCTTAGAGCAGTTATACAGATCTCCTGGCTGTCCATTTATTGTAAACGCATTCGACAAATTGGGCGCACCACCGGTGAGGATTGCTTCATCTATAACCGCGATAGGGTCTCTGTTCCACCATTCTCCTGTTCAATTACAGTATATCTTTTAATCAATATGAACCATGAGACATAAAAAGATTTCTGTATTGAAGATCATAGCAGCTCATCACCTATTACAATAGGAATTTCGGCATGAGGTTTAGGAAAGGGATATAAGCTTCCTCTCTTAGGGTAGATAACAAAAGCTCCATGCACAGTAGCAAGGAGCCATGAGACATGAGCATGCCACCACAAGGTTCCTTCTTGTTTAGTAATGGTGAATCTGTATGTGTAATGTCCACCCGGTTGAATGGGGCATTGTGTAATATATCCAGGTCCATCAGCCCACCCTGTACGCAGCTGCGTCACTCCATGCCTGACAGATATAAGGACGAATGTTATAATCTATACCATCAATTCTAACTCTAAAGTCCGCGGCAAATATACTGTTTTTAAAGTAATCCATTGAGGTTACAGTGACATACCAGTGAATAGTTGCATTGTACTTGGCTCTGTTATAA
>ML854356.1:0-20173 GCA_009831015.1 Picea engelmannii | reverse complement strand
CCCTTTTGCTTGAGATTTATCAATTGGCTAAAGAAGGTATTGCTCCTTGTATCCTCATAGTGTGCTATCATTTCTTCCATGAAAATTGTCCAAGTGACAAGTGATTTACGAGAACAAAGCCATCTATACCATACAAATTGATTTTGTTCTAAATATAAAGAAGCAATTCCTACCTTTTGTGTATGTGGCACATTATGTAGATCAAAGAATTCCTCCATTTGAATTATCCATGTGATAGGGTCCTTTCTATCAAACTTCCTCATATCGATCTTAGGAACGTGGTTGGTATTCAACCCAAGGTTAGAGTTTCTCCATTCTTCATTCATCTTCCTTGTGTCCTCATCATGAATTTCATGGGATGCATTTTCACTTTTAGGTGTCCTCTCTGTTATGAATTTTTTCAATACTTCCATGATCTCCCTTTTTAAAGCGTCCATCTTAGTATTTATTGCCTCAAACTTAGCTTCTGTTGAATCCATCATCTTTTGTAGTTCATATTTTTTTATTATCTTCCTTTGTAAATCATTTATGTCCCTACGCATTTCTTCACCTTCATCAAGAGTCCAAGTAGGATTGTCTGGAGGCTTATTTGGTGTAGAAGTTCCCTTTTTGGGTGGCATGTTGGCCAAGTATCACTTTTGAACCTTGATTTTGAGTTGGTTCATGGCACTTTATGGATACCACCCTCCTTCCATCACTTCTTCTCTAAAAGAAAAATCTAAGGTTCAAGCAGTGGAAGATCACATTGAGAATCAACAACAAGTTCTCCAAATCTTAAAGGACAACCTGACCATGACACAAAATCGCATGAAACAACAAGTAGATCAACATCATAGTGAAAGAAGTTTTGAAGTAGGGGGTTGGGTGTTTTTAAGACTACAACCATACAAACAGATGTCACTCAAGAAAGCCAAGAAGGATAATAAATTATCACCAAAGTACTATGGCCCTTATAAGATGTTGCAAAAGATTGGTATTATGGCATACAAATTGGAGTTTCCTTCATCTTCACGAGTGCACCCAGTTTTCCATGTTTCATGCTTAAAGAATGTTATAGGCGACAAGATCCCAATTCAAACTATATTGCTAGAACTTGACGAGGAAGGAAAAATCATATTGGAGCCTGAATCCATCACTGACACAAGAATTCGCCAGGTGAGGAATAGATCCATTTCAAAGTATCTCATTAAATGGAGGAAACTACCGGCTGAAGATTCCACTTGGGAAGATGAATCTTTTATACAAAATCATCCAGAGTTACTCAAGTGTTGCAGGCAACAATTGTCTCAAGGGGAGGGGCATGTTAAGCCCTAATATTGTCTCATTACCCCTTAATTGGGACATATTACATTAGTAATGTTATTTTATTTATGTCGGCTTTATTCCATTAGTTGTAATTATACCTCCTAGTCTCCTATATACACCAAGGAGACATTTTAATTTGGAATCATCTTGTACTTGAACATTTAATTTGGGTAAAAGGAGGTTTCCCCCTCGAAGAGGCTTATTATTTGAAATTATCTCTTTTTCAAGGCGTTGAGTACTTTTTCTGAGGTTTTTCTATGCTATATTGATATTTGGTTCTTAACAAAGTGTTTGATTCCTTGGTGAGTTTATTCCAGAGTGATAACTTGAATAAGAATATGATAATAAGAAATAAACTCATATCAGTGCAAATGTATAGAATTTATAATGTTACCATCTACTTCATGAGGATCACTCAGGTATGTGATCAACATGTAACTATTAGGGAGAAAGTGAATTACACAAAACTTCTAAATGTGGCATTGAATGGTTTCTCAAACTCTTGGAAACCATTTGTCAATGGAGTCTCTTCTTGGGAAAATATTCCAGATTGGTGAAGGCTATTGGACAATTGTATCCATGAAGAGAATCATGAGGATTTTAAAGGAAGTAGGAAATGAGGTAGTGATGTGAACCTAGACCTTGTTGGTAAGATAAAGAAGGGAAAATGAAAGGTTATGAAAACGAAGGGTAACAATGATGAAAGTACTTCATAGCTAGGGAAGAAGAACGAATTGAGAAATGGTCATTATGCATATCATTGTCCAAAGAAGAAGAAAGGAAGAGGAAAATCACAAAATGTAGTAATATTTGTAGAAACTCAATTAGATGATTTTGCTACAAAGTTCGAAAGAGGTTTCTCACTAGTTTCTTGCATTTCCACTAGCACAACCAATAGGAATGCATGGTACTTAGAAAGTGGTGAATCACATCATATGATAGAAGCACAACATATTTTCAACATTTTGATGGAGAAGGAATCAAGGATCTATGTGGAGCTTGGTGATGATGCCAGGTATGCAGTGAAGGGAGAGGGAACAATCTTGTTCTATCTTGAGAGTGTAGATGTTAATTTTGAGGAGAACTTGGCATGCAGGAAATCCTAGGAGTCACTAGTAGAGGTAGAGGACAAGGAGTAGGAGTGATCTGGCTTATTTTCAGAATGAAATGAAAAAAGAGATATTACAATGAAATACACATAAAAATCTCCAGAAACAAAGAAATACAACTATACATGATATCTATTAATGAAAAAAATGTATAGAGAGTGTAAAAATATAGAGTGCAAGACTTGTTATAATGGTGGCATATTCATCTCTAAGAAGAGATGTGACATATACAATCATTCACAAGAAGATCATTATAATGAGGATCTGAAGGCCCTTTTATGATAAACATGAATTCCAAGACCCTAGAAATCCAAAAACCTAACCCTAGGAGATGAAGCGCCAAAATTCATGTGGGCCCTGTTGGGGTAACTTAGTACATTAACTTCCCGGGGTCATAACTTTTTCATACGATCTTAGTTTTTGGCATGTGATAGCTTGTTGGAAAGGTATTTTTGAGAAATATGAATTATTCCATCAAAATATGACTCTGTCTATAGTTTGACTATGGAAATCCAAGAAAACAATGTTTAGAGCCCCAAAACGACACTGGAAGTACAAAAATATGTATTGACATGAGAACTTCCAAAAGAAGCCAGCTGGAATAGGTGGGTGGCCACCAATATCCACCTAGATTCTGTGTAGGGATTCAGGACAACCCCATAAGTGTAGAAACCATAATTACAACAAAATGTCCCCATTACATAGAAACATGCTGAACTGAAAACTATCAAGATGAGCCAGTTGGAATTTGGAGTAGGTGGGTGGCCACCAATATCCACCTGAATCAATCAGCCCCCCTTAGGAATAAATGATCTTGATTTTGTTGAGCGTCTGGGGAAGAGGGGAAGGCGTTTTCTGAATTTGAATCTTGGTGAGGTGTGTTCCATGTTGGAGAAGTTGCGTTGCTTGGTCTGTGGAGGCCTGCCATGAGCCTGTTGTTGGCGGGGTTGAATCTGTTCCACCAACCTATTGTCTTTGGGATTGAAGGGGCATTGTGTAGGAACCATTGTAGGTGAATAAAAAATATATTGTTTCTCTTCTGTAATCTACTTCTTCTTGATAGAAGGTGTTGAGGATGCAGTGGTTGTAGTGGCCTTATGTTAGCACCTAAGCATGTAGGGGGGTATTTTTCCTAATAGGCAACCCCCTTTGGTGAAAAGATGGAAAGAAGCGGGGTAAAAACCCACTTACCCTAAGTTTTGGGTGCAAGCGTGCATTTCGTTAAGCGACAGGCAAATCTGGGCCGCAAGAATCTACGCGCCCAAATCTACGGTCAGGGTTGGATTCCGGACCCCCTTCGTCATTCTACCTTTAAAAAAGTGGGGGGGGTCCGGAATTGAGCACACAGGTTTCGATGGCTTAGATCGGGGCACTCAGTTCTATGGACAAGATTGGATTCCAGACCCCCTTGGCCTTTCTACCTTTAAAAGGGGGGGGGTCTCTAGAATGGGTGGCTGTGTGTGGGTATCCCTATCATCTCCTCATAATTGCTTCCACCTTTCATCTCCCACCATCTATCTTCCACTCCATATATCACCTCCATTCAACGCCATCCTGGCCAACCTTATTCTTGTTTCAACATCTTGCCTTCCGACACCTGTCACTCTCCTTTCCACGTCGCTCCCTCATAAGTGACGCATCCTCCCTCGACCAATCATGTCCCCTCACCTCCTCATTCGTTGTTCCCCTCATCCCTGCCTGGTCATCGTTCATCAACCACTTCAAACCATGTGCCCCAGTCTTCGCACTGGTCTCCATGCCTTATCATTAGGCCATTGAGCCAATCTAGGTGGCAGTGTGAAAGGGCCTCCATGTCCCAAGAGTGCAGAGTTGGCCGGTCCATTCCCAATCCCAAGGAAGCAGTTATTGAGGTGGTTGGTGGTGGTTAGACATCATCTCCACCATAAATGGAAAGTCCATAAAGGGACTTGAGACATGTCAATTCTTTTGCAGGGTTGTTAGGAGCCTGGTTGCGTCTGACACAAGCGCACGACCATCCAGAGATTGCAGGTGTAGTTTGCTAGTAAACATGCAGATATAATGTTTTTAATAAGTCTTTTTTTTGTTGTTGTTATTGGCTTTGGGTATATGTAGGCAATTTTTCCATTTTTGTAATCTATCGATGGTAGAGCTAAGCTCTCGACTGTAAATCTTTAACAGAGCCTCTGGTTCTCTGGTTATATAATGATATTTTGAGATTTCTTGTTTAATGGTGGCCAACCTCCTCCTTTCCCTTTTCCTTTGAATCTTAAAAGCCCGAGTATGGATGATCCAGTCGGGTGTTGCTGTAACTATATGATGTATGTTTGATTGTATTAGTTCCACAACATTTGAGGTTTACTTTGAAGTTTCTCTGGTCTGAGAGGATCTCATATCTGAGACTTTTCCCTTTCTTTTGTTTCACTTACTCACCACTATGCAAATTTACTCACTTAAGTTAAATCAATACCTCACATGTCCTTGCTGTTCCAACCCAGTTTTCTGAGTGAGAGATTTTTTTATGAGTTTTCTTCCATTTGATCACCCCTTTTTTAAAAATTGTGAGATAAACTTATGGGTGTCAGGCTCTGCTCCTGCTGCAATCCAGGATTGACTTCCTACGCTAACATTTTCTGGCACTGTTGCTGAGGATGAAGTTGAAAATTTTCCCTGGGATTGAACGACATTGAGCCTATGATTTTGAAGGTGCACTATGGGGAACTTACTGTTTTAGTTGTGGCTTCTAGAGGTAGACACATGCGGTCCCATCCACAACTTCCTCTAGCTACACCTCAAGTTGATCTATAAGTGATTATGAGAAAAGGGAAGGCCTCCAAAGGAGAAAATTCCACCGCTGAACCAGGTATTTTTCCATCTCCTTCTGTAGAAACTCCATTTTCTTCTTATCAGCTTCCTAGTAGACTTGTTTTTGAAGTTTCCCGTTCCCTAAATTTCAGGAGTGTTCCTGCTGAGTTTTCCCCTCATGGTCTGGAAGGAGAAATCCTTGTCACTCCCCTCTCTCCTGAAGCTGTACCTTGGCATAGACCCAGGACCACAGAAGATTTCCCCACTCCTAGCTTTACCACACCTCCTCTTGTTACTATTGTTTCTACTACACAGAGAGAAGCATCTGTTGACTCAAGCCCCTTTTATTTCTCCGAGAATCCCTCATTGTTTCCCCTTCCACCTGCAAGATCATTTCCAGTATCTCCTATTCAAGATCCTTCTTCTCTGAGTTCTCCTCCACCTAATATTCCGATGGCAGGAGCAAATCCCCCCATGACCAGAATGGAGGCTATAATAGTTGCTAGGTACGCTCCCCTTGTGTTACCTCAGCCTCTCAATGCCCTTCCAACACATGGCTTCCTTAAGAAGTTGCCCAAGTTTACAGGCGAAGGGCACATAGCTGCAGAAGAACACCTTGAAGCCTTTTACAGTTTTACATATGATCATGTTATCATGCATGCAGATGTATGGATGAGAGTTTTCATCCATAGTCTTGAAGGCGAGGCTAGAAAGTGGTTTAGGGCCCTGCCTCCTGGATCTATTGATGGGATTGAGGCTTTGGATAATGCCTTTTTGAGACAGTGGCGAGACAAAAAATACTTCATGTATTACATGACAGAGTTTGGGTATTTTAAGAGAAAGGAAGGAGAGTCTATCTCTGACTTCACCAAGAGATTCAACAAAATGTACAATAAGATCCCCACTGAAATAAATCCCTCAGAAGCCTCTGCTAAGATCACTTATGCTAGTGATTTTGATCCCGATTTATGCCTTTTGTTGAGAGAAAGGAGAGCCACTACTCTAGCTCACATGCAGGATGCAACCGTGGAAGTAGAATCTAACATATTGATTGTTGACTAACTTAGGAATAAGGATGATAGAGATATATCCAGGAAGAGACCTGAAGCCTCCCCATCCAATTCCTCTCCCCTTTCCCTTCAGATGGACGAGGTGACTAAAATGATAAAATAGCTTCCGGCTAGAATGGAAAGGTGGTAGTTAGAAGGGAAGCCCATGTATATAAATCCTCAAAATACTGATAACAGAGGCTTTAGGAGGCCCAACAACAATGTGCCACAGGATTTTCCAAGGGAACAAAGGAGTAGAGACAGAGATGAGTAGAGTATCCAAACCCCTCTCCAAAATAACCTAGTTGCTCATGAGGAAGGAGAGGAGATAGATGAGCTTGACCCTGAAATTCACTGCATTGAAGACACTTTCCCTTTTCCCCATTTGACTCAATATATATATAAAGAATCCCTTATGAACAGTCAAGCCAATGAGTTGGGTAAAGGGGAAAGGGTAAAAAACACTCCTAATAGATATCATCTTAGGTTAAAGAATAAATAAGTGAATTTTGATAGCCATGATCAGCCCCTCATAGCAAAAAAACCTCCTAGGCCTGATACAGTCATTACTAAAGGGAAGAAAACTCAGAATACTTCGCCAACAGCTAAAGAACCTGTCTTTGAGGTAAGAGAGCCCCTGAGTCTCTTTCCTCCTTTCGTTTTGAGCATGAAATTCAAAAGATTAGAATTCCCGTACCCCTTTGAGAGCTAGTTAAAAATGAAGATTTCAAAAGGTCCCTCTCTAAATTGCTACAATCTGAGTCCCTCCAGCCTTCCAAAGACTCAGTAAATCTTCAATATGAAAATCCAACAATCATCCTAGGTCCCATGGTAGAATACAAAGATGATTCATCCCCTCCCTTCTACACATCCCTGAACATACATGATAAGGTGTTGCATAACTGCCTCATGGATTCATGAGCTTCCCACAACCTTATGCCCAAAATAGTCATGGAAGAATTGGGGCTAGAAGTGACAAAGGCTTATCACGATTTGTACTCTTTTGATTCAAGGAGGGTGAAATTCCTTGGAGTCATCAAAGACTTGGTGGTCTCTTTATTTTAGCTGCCAATGAAGAGTGTGGTCATGGATATTGTAGTAGCTGATGTTCCCGCCAAGTTCAACATGTTGTTGTCAAGATCTTGGATTAGAAAACTTGGAGGAACATTACAGATGGATCTCACATATGCCACCATTCCAGAATTTGGAGGCGAACACAGGAGGTTATACAGAGAAGCTCAGCTGGCCTAGATTGTTAGTGATGAAGCAAACCCCACCAATCATCCTATTTTTGCACTTGACACTAATTTGGGGTCTAGTTTGTTGCAGATCACTGAGACTCCTAAAGCCCCTTTACAGATCAGAAAGCAACCCAATTGTAATCATGAGATATCCCCTCCAACCACCTTTGTTTGGAAAATGTTCTTCGACGGAGCTTCTTCTAGCGAAGGTGCTGGCACTGGAGTGGTTCTTGTGTCCCCTTAGCAGGAAACCATATTCCTGTCATACAAGCTAAAATTTGAAGCTACCAATAATGTGGTAGAATATCAATCTCTTGTTTTGGGTATGAGGGCTACAAAGGAAAGGGGAATTGAGGAGGTAGCAGTGTTCAAAGATGCTAAGTTGATAATCCAACAAGTTAGGAATGCTTATCGGGCTAAGCATCCTCGGCTCAGGAGTTACAAAAATGAGGTGTGGGACCTGATTGATAATTTCTTCTCGGCTTTCAACATTTCTTTTATTCCAAGAGAGGAAAATACTTTGGCCAACTCCTTAGCTGTCTCAGCCAGTCTGTTCAGGATCCCTTTTCCACCTAATATCCAATATGAGGTTGAGATAAGATACAGGCCATATGTTCTGGACAATATCAAGCATTGGAAGGTATTTGAAGACGATCTTGAAATTGAAAAATTTCTTCTCCACATTGCACATCGATTAGGACCCTGAGCCCAAAGGTGACCCTCACCCTGAGGTATTTTTAAATAAAATTGTTAATCACCATATTGTTCAATTGCCCAACAATCACATCCCCAAGGGATTAGTCCCTTTAGATATATTGTTCGATGGGAATGACGTGGCAGTAAAGGGTAGGGTTTTAAATGAAGATGTTGATAAAGCCGAATGAAACATTGGCACACAGGAGGAGCCTAAGTTTGTTAAGTTGTCAAGCAGCCTAACCAAAGAACAAAGGGTCGAATATACTGAGTTATTAAGAGAATTTGTTGATGTGTTTGCATGGACCTATGAAGATATCAAGACATATGACACATCTGTCATTGAACACAAGATCCCATTAAAGGAAGAGGCTAAGCCATTTAGGAAAAAGCTAAGAAAAATAAATCCCATGTTGTTGCCTGTCATGGAGAGAGAAGTGAAGAAATTGTTAGATGCCCAAATCATTGTCCCCTTAAGATATTCTGAGTGGATGGCCAATTTGGTCCCGGTGAGGAAGAAAAGTGGAGAAATCAGGCTCTGTGTTGATTTCAGGAACTTGAACAGGAGCTCAAAGAAAGACAACTATCCCTTGCCCAAAATGGAACACATATTGCAGAGGGTAACTGGTGCATCTAGGATATCCATGATTGATGGTTTTTCTGGCTATAATCAGATATCAGTCATGCCTGAGGACAGAGAAAAGACAACCTTCAACACTCATTGGGGCACATTCATGTATGCCAAAATTCCTTTTGGACTAATGAATGCAGGGGAAACATTTCAGTGATCCATGGACATAGCCTTCATCAGGGGAAAATATCAGTTTGTGGTGATCTATCTAGATGACATCACAATCTTCTCCAGGTCTGATAAAGAGCACTGTTGTCACTTGAGGAAATGTTTTTTGAAATGTCGGAGGTTTGGCCTATCCTTAAATCCCAAGAAATTTTTGTTTGATATGCAGGAAGGGAAGTTGTTAGGCCATATAGTATCAGTAGAGGGAGACTGATCCCAGTAGGATAGAGGCAATACAGACCCTGTCACTTCCCAGGTCTAGAAAAGAAGTCCAATATTTTCTAGGGAAGATTAATTTTTTGAGGAGGAAGATTAATTTTTTGAGGAGGTTCATCTCAAATTTTGTTGAGGTGGTGAAACACATCACATCCATGCTCAAAAAGGGAAATTAAGTAAAATGGACTGCTGAACCCAAGAAATCTTTTGTCCAAATAAAGAAGGCATTGACTAAGGCACCTGTGCTGATCAGTCCTGATTATTCCAAGGATTTCCTAATTTTTTCTTTTGATTCTTTTGATATAGTAGCAGCAATCTTATTGCAGAAAAATGAGGAAGGGAGAGAGAAACCTATTTCCTTCTTTAGTAAGGCATTAAGAGATGCAGAAATCAGGTATGAGATCATGGAGAAGCAGGCCTATGCCTTGGTGAAAGCTCTCAAATTTTTCAGAGTCTATGTCTTGCACTCAAGAGTGACTGCATACGTTCCTTCAGACTCTGTGAAGGACATTCTTATACAGCCTGACATAGATGGGAGAAGAGGTAAATGGATTGCCAAGATCCTAGAGTTTGACCTGGAGATAAAGCCCACCAAGTTGGTAAAAGGGCAGGGTTTAGCCAAGCTGCTGGTTGAATACAATTGCAAAGCCTTGATGGTTAGCTTCATCAATTATTTCTCAGGAGATTAGCAAGCTGAGTCGTCCAACCAAAGCTCTCAGGGTGACTTATCACTAGCAAAATGCAACTGGTACAGAGACATTTTGTATTTTCTGTGAGAATTAAAGCCTCCTTATGGGATGGGAAAAATAAAGGCAAGAGATTTAAAGCTCAAGGCGGTCAGATATTTCCCTATTGACCAAGTCTTACACTGGAGAGACCCTCTAGGGGTGTTTCTGAGGTGTCTGAATCCACAGGAAGCCCAGAAAGTTATGTTTGATTTCAACATCGGCCTTTGTGGGGGGCATAATTTCTGGAAGACCACAACCCACAAAATTCTCAAGGTTGGGTACTACTGGCCCACCTTATTCACTAATGTTTGCAGAGAAGTCAGAGCTTGCATCAAATGCCAAAGGTTCTCAGGAAAGAAACAACTTAAATCCTTGCCACTAAAGCCTGTAGTAGCTTCAACACCCTTTCAACAGTGGGGGTTGGACTTCATTGGGGAAATTCATCCTCCTTCAAGTGGCCAACATAGATGGATCCTAACTGCAACAGTCTATTTCACCAAGTGGATAGAATTTTCCCCCACCAGGAGTGCTTTTCACAAAGTAATTATCATCTTCTTGGAGGATATCATAGCCAGATTTGGCTGTCCCAGCAGAATTGTCATTGATAATGCTACTTCTTTCAAGTCTGAGCCTCTTGTTAAATTCTGTCAGCAGTTTGAGATTTCCCTAATTCACTCCACTCCCTACTATCCTCAAGGAAATGGACTGGAAGAGTCTTCCAATAAAATCCTAATCAAGCTCATTAAAATATTATTGGAAGACAATAAGAAGGCCTGGGATTCAAAGCTCAAATTCGCTCTATGGGCCGATCGAGTGACAACGAAGAAGTACCTGGGCACCTCACCTTTTCATCTTGTTTTTGGGACAGAGGTTATTTTCCCCACTCAACTTGCTTTACCTGTAGCAAAATTATTTTAGGATCATGAAGGAGAGCCAAACCATATGGTTAGAAGGATTCATGAAATGGTAGAACTGCAATAGATCAGGGAGTAGGTAATGGATAGAGCTTACAATCATCAGCAAAAAATTAAGCAGGCCTTTGACAGGAAGGTTAGGAAGAAGGAATTTGAGCTGGGTGATTTGGTGCTTAAGTGGGATGCACCCAGGCAAGAGAGGAGTAAGCACAACAAGTTTGATGCCCTCTGGATTGGGCCCTTCAAAATATCTGAAGTATTCTTAAATAACACATGCATGTTGCAGGATTTGGAGGGTGAAGAGGTTTTTAATGGCCTAGTAAATGGGCATTTCCTGTAGAAATGTTTTGTTTGAGCCTTAGATGACTCCTCTGTTGTTTGTAACTATTGGTTTTCTGTTTATTTTCGGCTTAATAAATGACTCCATAGCCCAAAAAAAAGGAACTGGAACTGCAGAAGGAGTTCTTAGAGCATCACAGGGACAACTCTATCCCCCATGGAGCCTAATGTTAGCACCTAAGCATGTAGGGGGGTATTTTTCCTAATAGGCGACCCCCTTTGGAAAAAATATGGCAAGAAGTGGGGTAAAACCCCACTTACCCTAAGTTTGGGGTGCAAGTGCGTGTTCTGTTAAGAGACAGGCAAACCTGGGTGGCCAAAATCTGCGTGCCCAGATCTATGGTCAGGGTTGGATTCCAGACCCCCTTCATCGTTCTACCTTTAACAAAGGGGTGGGGTCCAAAATTGAGCGCGCAGGTTTCAACGGCTTAGATCGGGGCGCTCAGTTCTACGGACAAGAATAGAATCTGGACACCCTTGGCCTTTCTACCTTTAATAAGGGGGGGTCTGGAATGGGTGGCTGTGTGTGGGTCCCCCTATCATATCCTCATAATTTCTTCCACCTTTCATCTCTTGCCATTTGTTTTCCACTCCATATCTCACCTCCATTCAACGCCATCCTAGCCCACCTTATTCTCGTTTCAACATCTTGCCTTCCGACACCTGTCCCTTTCCTTTCCACATCGCTCCCTCATAAGTGACGCGTCCTCCCTCGACCAATCATGTCCCATCAACTCCTCATTCATTATTCCCCTCATCCCTGCCCGGTCATCGCTCATCCACCACTTCCAACCATGTGCCCCAATCCTCACACCGGCCTCCATGCCTTATCATTAGGTCGTTCAACCAATCCAAGTGGCAGCACGAGAGGGCCTCCACGTCCCAAGAGTGTAGAGTTGGTCGGGCCATTCCCAATCCCAAGGAAGCTATTATTGAGGTGGTTATAAATCATCTCCACCATAAATGGAAAGTCCAGAAAGGGACCTGATACAGGTCAATTCTTTTGTAGGGTTTCCAGGAGCCTGGTTGCGTCTGAAAAAAGCGCACGACCGTCTAGAGATTGCAGGTGCAGTCTAATAGTAAACATGTAGACGTAATTCTTTTAATAAGTCTTGTTTTTTCTATTGTTATTGGCTTTGGGTATATGTAGGAAATTTTTCCTTTTTTGTAATCTATCGATGGTAGAGCTAAGCTCTCGACTGTAAAGCTTTAACAAAGCCTCTGGTTCTCTGGTTATACAATGATATTTTGAGATTTCTTGTTTAATGGCATCCAACCTCCTCCTTTCCTTTTTCCTCTGAATCTTAAAAGCCCGGGTATGGATGATCTAGTTGGGTGTTGCTATAAGTATATGATGTATGTTTGATTGTATTAGTTCTGCAACGTTTGAGGTTTACTTTGAAGTTTCTTTAGTCTGAGAGGATCTCATATCTGAGACTTTTCCCTTTCTTTTCTTTCACTTACTCACCACTATGAAAATTTACTAGCTTAAGTTAAATCAAGACCTCACATGTCCTTGCTGTTCCAACCCAGTTTTCTGAGTGAGCGATATTTTTTTGAGTTTACTTCCATTTGATCACCCCTTTTTTTACAAATCATGTCATAAACTTATGGGTGTTGGGCTCTGCCCCTACTGCAATCCAGGAGTGATTTCTGACGCTAACACCTTATATGCATCTTTTGAACAAAATATCAAGAGGATGAATTTCTCAGTATGAGATATTACCTTGCAACACTATTTGGGTGGAACAGTAGTTGGAACTACCTCTAGTATCATGTAGAACTAATCCCTAGAGTATTAATGAAACTATGGGGTCGAGACTGATAAACAACCTGACTTTTACACATATATGGTTGGCCCATAAAAGCATCATAGACATCAAGAGGGGAAACATCACTCACTACCTAATCTTTCAAGGTATGGATGTCATAGGATAGGTGACACTAAAGGATGACACAGAGATCTCATCCCTAGTGAAGCCACCCGATGTTGTATGGCTGCGGGTGTGGTGTTGTCGACAACCCCAACTATTGGATGACCTCAGCTGAGATGAGGTTGTTCTGGATACCTCTATAAACAATGAAATGAAATGGGGTCCCCTTCACCCCTGTCTATGAATGGAAGAGGCACTCCCCTTATTCTGGGTCTACTGGTTCTTTTGGTTGAATTGTTGCAGTTGTGATAGTAGAAGTAGGGTCTGTGTCAATGATTCATTTGTTTCAATATTTTTAGGATTAGATTTCAAATCATGGTTCGACTCCTTTTTTTTTACCTCGGACACCAATGACTGTTTCGAGTGATATTCATTGGTGTTGTGCCAAGGGATTTTGTGGAAGTTGCCCAACTTGCTAGTGTCATTCTACGTGTTTCCTTTACCCTTATTTTCATGTGTCTTGGATTGGTTGTTGAAAGTTTGTTGGTTAGGGGTGTCTTTACCGTGCTTTGGTTGTTGTGGATTTGCAGACCCAAACTCCCATTGTTCTGGTGCCTAAATTTCTGCTCGATTTTGACAATATATCGATAGACAACTCCCAATTATGAGATGTTTAGGAAATCCATTTCGGCTTGGATGTACCTATGCAAAGCCCCATGGTATTTCAAAACCATATACCACTTGGATTCTTTGATACCCATATTGGTGCACAAGGTATGGAAAGTATTTGTGAAATATTTCACTGTTTGGCTCTTCTCTTGTTGTAGTGTGGTCCATCTCATGTACTGGTCTTCATAGTTATCAACAGGGTAGAATTTGTCCTTGACGGATCAAAAAAAAAAAACCTAGTGGGCTCGGCCCCATATATTCTATATTCCTCCATGGAACTTTGCTCCCAATAAATTTCCCACCAATGTTTTACATAGGGGAGAGCCTTGAGGAGTGCGAAGTTGATCTTTTCCTTGTCAAAAAAATTGTGAACAAAGAAATAACCTTCTAGCAGATTCAATCATTTTTCTAAGGCATCCACATCTATCTGACCTTCAAATATGGGAATATAAAAATTAACGTGTACCTTGAAGGGAGAGGCTCCTCCAAAGTGGTCTCTTGATGAAAATGTGCCTGCTGCTATCGATAGACATTGACGGATGTGGGAAAACATTTCCATCATTTCATCCCTATGTTGCATGAGAGATTTCTCAAGCAATAGGTTAATAGAATATTCTTCTTCATCGTTTTTATTTTCTGCTACCATAAAGGGTTTCTTGGGCATGCGAGAGTAATTTTCCTCAACAGAGACAAGCTTGATACCCAACTTGCTATACTTGGATCTCGTTGGGGACTTGCACTAAAAAACGATCAAGAGCAGCCTACTTTGATACCACTAATCTGGTTTATTTTTAGAACGAAATTAAAGAAGAGATATTACAATGAAATACACATAAAAATTTCCTGAAACAGAGAAATACAACAATACATGATTTCTATTAATGAAATAAATGTAGAGAGATTGTAAAAATACAGAGTGCAAGACTCGCTAGAATGGTGGCATCTTTATATTTGAGAATAGATGTGACGGCTACGCTCATTCGCAAGAATATCACTACAATGAGGCTCTTAAGGCCTTTTTATGATAAACATGAATCCCAACACCCTATACATACAAAAACCTAACCCTAGGAGATGAAGCGTGAAAAGTCATGTGGGTCCCGTTGGAGTAAGTTAGTACATTAACTTCCCAGGGTCGTAACTTTTTCATACGATATTCGTTTTAGGTTCCTGATAGCCCGTTGGAAATGTCTTTTAGAGAACTACACATTGTGCCATCAAACTCTAACTTAGTCTATAGTTTGATTATGGAAATCCAATAAAACACTATTTAGAGCTCCAAAACAACCCTAGAAGTATAAAACAATGTACTGACATGAAAATTTTCAAAATAAGCCAGTTGGAATAGGTGGGTGGCCACCAATATCCACATGGATGTTGTGTAGGGCTTCAGGGTAGCCCTGTAAGTGCGGAACTCACAATTACAAAGAAAGGTCCCCATTATAGAGAAATGTGTTGAATTGAAAAATGTCAAGATGAGCTAGTAGGAATTTGGAACAGGCGGGTGGCCATCAATATCCACCTGGATTTATCCTCCCCCATTAGGAAGCAATGGTATCCATTGCATTGAGTGTCTGAGGAAGAGGGGAAATCATTTTCTGAATCTGAATCTTAGTGAGCTATGTGCCTTGTTGGAGAAGTTGCATTGCTTGGTCTATGGAAGGTTGTCACAAACCTGTTGTTGTCTTGGATGAATATGTTCCACTAGCCTGTTGTCTATGGGATTGATGGGGCATTTTTAGTCACCATTGTAGGTGAAGAAACAATATCTTCTTTCTCTTCGAAAATCTTCTTTTTATGGATATAAGGTGCTAAGGATGCAATGGTTGTAGTGGCCTTTTGTGCATCCTTTGAACATACTATGAAGAGGATAATTTTTGCAGTATGAGAGATTACCTTTCATCATTGTTTTGGTGGACCAGTAGTCAGAAATACCTATGGTATCTTGTAGAGCTCACCCCTTAGATTAATTATGACACTACAGGGTTGAGACTCATAAAAAAAATGTTGTTTCCACATATATGGTTGTCCCAAAACAACATCAAAGACATCAAGAGGGTAAATATCACACACTACCTCATCCTTGAAGGGTTGGATGCCATAGGACAGGTGGCACTACTGGCTGACATGAAAATTGCATCCTTGGTGAAGCCACCCAATGTTGTATGGCTGTGACTGTGGTGTTGTTGACAACCCCAAATGCTTAATGACCTTAGCTGATATGAGGTTATTATGGATACCCCTATCGACAATTAAATGCAATGGGGTCCTATTCACCCACATCTTTGAATGGAAGAGGCGCTCCCCCTCTTCAATATCTATTTGTTCTTCAAGTTGAATTGTTGTGGTCAAAACAATAGAAGTAGGTTATGTGTCGATGATCTATATATTTTCAATATTTTTTGGATCAGATTCTAAATCAAGGTTCGTCTCCTTGTCTTTGATCTTGGCCACAAATGACTATTTCGAGCGACATTCATCGATGTTGTGGTTGGGGATTTTTTGGAATTCGCACCACTTCTGAGTGTCATTATTCATCTTTCCTTTACACTTATTTTCTTATGGATTGGACTAGTTTTCAAAAGGTGGTTGGTTAGGGCCTTCTTTATCATGCTTTGGTTTTTGCGGATTTGCAGAACCGAACTCCAATTTTGTTTTGTGCCTAAATTTATGCTCAATTTTGACGGTATATTGATATGCATCTCCCAATGATGAGATGTTTAGGAAATCCATTTCGGTTTGGATGTACCTATGTAAAGCCCCGCGATATTTTAGAATCATATGTTGCTCAGAATATTTGATACCCATCTTGGTGTGCAAGGTATGGAAAGTATTTTTGAACTCCAACACTGTTTGGCTCTTCTCTTGCTGCAGTGTGGTCCATCTCATGTATTGGTCTTCATAGTTATCAACAGGGTATTATTCTTCCTTGACTCTATCCACAAAATAATCCCAAGTTGGCTCAATCCCATATATTCCATATTCCTCTATGAAACATTTCTCCCAGTACGTTTCCCACCAATGTTTGACATGGGGGAGAGACTTGAGGAGTGTGAAGGTGATATTTTCTCTTTCAAAAAAATTGTGAACAAATAAATAAAATTCTAGCAGATTCAACCATTTTTCTAAGGCATCCGCATCTATCTGACCTTCAAATATGGGAATATCAAAATTAACTTGTACTTTGAAGGGAGAGGTTCCTCCAAAGTGGTCGCTTGATGAAGATGTGTATGTTTCTATCGACAGACATTGAAGGATGTGGGAAACATTCTCCATCAATTCATCCCTCTGTCATGCAAGAGATTGGTCAAGTAACAGGTTAATAGAATATTTAGCTCCATGAATTTTATTTTATGCAACCATAGAGGGTTTCTTGGGTGTGCAAGAGCAATCATCCTTAAGAGGGACAAGCTCGAGACCCAACTTGCTATACTTGGACCTTGTCGGGGACATGCACTGGAAAATGATCAAGAGAAGTCTGCTTTGATACCAATGATCTAGATTATTTTCGGAATGAAATGAAAGAAGATGTATTACAATGAAATACACAAAAATTTCTAGAAACAGAGAAATACAACAATACATGATTTCTATTAATGAAATAAATGTACAGAGGCTGTAAAAATACAAAGTGAAAGACTTGTTAGAATGGTGGCAGATTTATCTCTAAGAAGAGATGTGACAACTATGCTCATTCACAAGAGGATCATTACAATAAGGCTTTGAAGGAATTTTTATGATAAACATGAATGAAAAAACCATAGACATAAAAAAATCTAACGCTAGGAGATGAAGTGCCAAAAGTCATGTGGGCCCTGTTGGGGTAAGTTAGTACATTAACTTCCTAGGGTTGTAACTTTTTCATACAATCTTCGTTTTAGGTGCATGATAGATATTTGGAAAGGTATTTTTGAGAGTTACAAATTATCCATTAGATGCTGACTCTGTCTACAGTTTTATAGTGGAAATCCAAGAAAAAACTGTTTACATCCCCAAAATATCCTTGGAAGTACATAAATATGTACATACATGAAAAATTCCAAAATAATCCAGTTGGAATAGGTGGGAAGCCACCAATATCCACTTGGATGTTGTGTAGGGATTCAAGACAACCCCATCAATGTAGAACCCACAATTACAAAGAAATTTCCCCATTACATAGAAACGTGTTGAACTAAAAATTATCAAGATGAGAAAGTTGGAATTTGGAACAAGTGGGTGTCTACCAATATCCACCTGGATCAAGGAGGATCAAAAGGATTAACAACGCTAAAAAAATTCCAGTTCAGGAATTCAGATCCAAGTACGGAGGAGGATTTATCCCCTTCTAGTTTTGTCAGGAGTCCTAGGTGGTTATTGAAGACATTAAGGGATGCTAGTGTGACTCTTAGGATTGCAATGAGGGAGAGTATGCCTTCGATAGAGTTTCCTAACTATGTGGAACTTATGAGTATCATGATTGTTGTTGATCCTTATATTTTTGAGGAAGAGAGAGATCATCATGTTTGGAGGGATGCCATGGTGGAGGATTACACCTCTATCATGCAGAATGATGTTTGGGATATAGTGTCGAGATTAGAGGGGAAGTCATTTGTGAGTTCCAGGTGCCTCTACAATATTAATATTTATTACATATGGTAGCATTGAGAAGTTCAAGGTGATATTTGTGGCAAGAGGATTCTCTCAGAGAGAGGAAGTGGACTACCATGAGACATTTTCTCCATTCACCATGTATGCTTCTATTTGAGCTGTTATATCTATAGCTTCAATTATGGGGTGAAGGATTCACCATATGGATGTGAATACAACTTTCCTCAATGGGATCATTTAGGAAGAAGTATATATAGATCAACCTCAAGTATTTGAGGTACATGGGAGGGATTTTCATGTGTGTAGGATTAAGAAATCCTTGTACAAATTCAAATAGGAATCCATTGTGTGGTATTCTAGGATTGAAGAATACTTACAGAGTATGGGAATCACCAAGAGTGAGGAAGATCATAACTTGCAATTCATACTTGTTGGGACTCATCCACTCATATTGGTGTTGTACATGGATGTTTTTCTTCTCATAGGTACATAGGATCTTATAGAAAGGTGAAAATAAAATTTGGCTACGAAGTTAGAGATGAAGGATATTGCCTTGATGCATTATTTCTTGGGGTTAGAGGTATGGAAAGTATCATGAGAGATATTCTTTGGTCAACAGAACTACACAATAGAGATATTGAGGAGACTCAGGATGGAGGATTGTAGATTGATGGCTACACCTATGCTTACCAACCTAAAGAAAGTTGTCACTTAAGATTAAGAGTTGGTGGATCCTAGGATATACAAACAGTTGATATGGTCCTTGATGTATTTAGTCAACACTAGGAAAGATATATGTTTTGATGTGAATGACTTGAGTGAGTTCATGGTGGAGCCAAGACATGTGCATTAGATAGAAGTGAATCATCCACTCAATAACTTGAGAGGTACAATGGAGTATGGATTGAGGTATCTTGGAGGTGATGGAGTGAGGTTGCAAGGATATTTAGACTAGATTGGAAAGGGAGTGCAATAGATAAGAAGAGAACCTTGTGGTGTTGCTTCAACTTGGGATCAACGATGATTACATGGTTCAATTAGAAACCTACTTCTATAAAAATCATTTCAATAGAGGAAGAGTATATGGTAGCGAGTATGACTAGTTGTGAAGCCATTTGGCTGCACAAATTACTTACCTATTTATTTGATCGAGAGTTGGATCCCATGGTGATATACTTTTATAATCATAGTTGTATCAAATTCTCTAAGAATTCAACATTCCATGATAGGTCCAATTATATTGAGATCAAGTATCACTTCATCTGAGGAAGGATCCATAAGGTATAAGTAAAGCTTTGGTATGTTTCCACAAATGAGAAAGTTGCAGACATTTTCACCAAACCCTTTGTTAAACGAAAGTTTTAATTCTTCAATGTAATGATCCCAAGCCAAATTATTTCTTGGAATCACTAACTACTACTGATTTATTGAGTTATTAAGTGCATACAAGATTCACCAACACATGGATATCACAATATATTCAAGATGTAGAAGCACAAACAAAGATCTGACCTTTTATTATGAGCAATGTAAGATCAATACAACAGATGGCCGATCTGGCATAAACCTCAGATGGTTGTACAAGCAATAGATATGAGTTGCTACAAAATGCTCCTGCTAATACAAAATAATGCCTCCAAAGGCTGAATAAGAAATGAAGATCAATACAAGCAGATCTGAATGCCAAACTCTCCAGTTGAAGAATGTCACGCTCCAATAGAAGGCTTAAACCCTCAATAACTTGGCCCTGCTGCCAAAAGTGTCCAATCACTCTAATAAATATGCCAATTGATAGATCGGGCAACTGCAAGGAAAACCCAGATGTCCAAATTCCCAAATCCACTCTCAAACTTCGTAGATCTGAAT